>PVNU02003745.1:0-32016 GCA_003013855.2 Liriodendron chinense | reverse complement strand
TTCCATTATTCAGAACCCCAGAGCAACAAAACACCACACATTTCACGAAAAATGTGTCCCTTTGGAGTTCATTTTTCTAGTTCTAACAGCTATCCTCTGCTGATAGGACATAAATTCCTCCTTTTTCCCTTTGTTGGCTAGTCTTGGAATTTGCTGGTTTGGATGTATTCCAAGACTGTGCATTCTCAGCTAATTCCTCCAAATAGTCTCATGCTTCATCGGCTTCCTTATTCATGAACTCCCCATTACACATCATCTCTACGAATTGGCGCATGGGTGAAGTCAGTCCTTCATAGAAAAAGCTTATAACCCGCCAAATTTCATAGCCATGATGTGGGCATGCGTTTAACAAGTCCTTAAACCTCTCCCAACATTGGAAGAAGGTCTCATCTTCCTTTTGGGCAAAGTTCATGATAAGGCACCTCAACATGTTCGTTTTGTGAGTAGGTAAGAATTTTTTAATGAATTCCCTATGCATATCAGTCCATGCACCAATTGATCTTGGCCTTAATACATGAAGCCAACCTTTAGCTTTATCTTTAAGGGTAAAAGGAAATAATTTAAGTCTTACCACATCATCAGTAACATTCGCAAAGTGCATGGTGGTGATTACCTCATCAAATTCCTTAAGGTGTTGATAGGCACTTTCACTATCTAATCTATGAAATTTTGGGAGGAGTTGGATCACTCCCGGTTTCAAATCTACATTCCCTGCATTTTGTGGAAAGACTATGCATGAGGGAGTGCTCGCTCTTGCTGGTTGCAGGTAATCACGTAATGTTCTTGGTCGGGGAACATTCTCAACCACATTCTCTCCCGTTTCGGTTTGGTTTTGGCCCAGATTAGGATTGGCTATCGGATTAGGTTGATTTATAGCCATATTTTCAGACAAAATTAGAGAAGTTAGATGTCTCCTAGCACGTGGTTCTCTATCAATTCCTTCAACTATTCCCCCTTCACTAATGAGTCGATTATTGGACTCCCGAGCCCAATGTGGCATGTAAAACCTAAAAGAATGAAACAAAAAGTATAGAAGAATTCTTCCTTCCTTTCTTTACTCTTCTCTAAGACCGAAGCACAAGGTGTCTTGCAATGGTTAGGCCAGAAACAAGGATAGAGAACGATTTCTCCTGGTCAATAGGGGTTCAGAGAACTCCCCACCCACTCTTTGAATCTTTTGAGAAAAGTGCAGAAAAAGAAGAAAGAGGAGTAGAGGTGAGAAGAGAAATCTCTAAGCACAAGGTGATCCAAGACGGCAGAGCCGACCAATAGAAATCCAGGTGGCACTGTTGAGCTCTCAATTGTGCATATTCTAACCCCAATTCATCACTCATTGTGCGAGGTTTACATGGTTTGTAGGCTAATCTAATGCATGTTTTGTGATTGCAAGTTTGGGAGAGGACTCCGCCTAATTGAAGATGAAGAGAGCTTGTTTAGAACCTTGGATGAAGACCCAAGTGGCCGAGGAAGAAAGAAGCAAGGAAAGAAAGAAAGAAGAAAAAGAAGAAAGAAGACTGACCCGGACCGGTCTTGACCGGTTCGGCCAGAGAGCCAGACCGGTCTTGACCAGGTCAGCTATGCACTCTGGAGTGCTGCTGAACAGCCCGACCGGTCTTTGACCGGTCGGCCATACCTGCTGGACTATTGCTGAAGAAGCCAGACCGGTCGTGACCGGTCAGCCAGCCCAGTCCGATCGGTCCAGACCGGTCGGCCACGTGAAGAAACAGGAATTGCTATTCCTGGCACCGATTTTCTCTGCGCACTGCGTAACTGTTACGCAGATTCTTGATCTTTCTGAAGTTGCGGAGCCTCCCCACTATAAAAGGACACCTAGGGATCGTTCCTAGGGTATCTAAGAAGGGGTTGAAGCAAGCTTGGAGGCGGCGGAAGTGAATTTCAGAGTTCCACAACTCCTCTAGGTTTGTTTTGCTGTTTTTATGAACTTTTAGTTGTTTCATGTTTCCTTGGATCATGAGAAGCTAAACCTCTTAGCTAGGGCTAAGAGGTGAAGCTTGTAGTGGATCCAAGATGTTTCAATTCGTAGTTAGTTGGTTTTAAGTGTGGAATTCATGATTATGAACTATGGTTTGAAGTTTATACAAGTTTTTAAGTAGTTTTTCTTAGTCTTATGATGACTCATAGATGTTTGGGAGAATTACTTAACTTCTTAATTGGTTTGTATCAGTCTAGACCTGTATGATCCGAGGAATTGGAGTGCGCTCTAGTACTATGAACTTCATGAAGGGACTTCCTACCAAAGTTCTATTTTTCTGATTTTCTGAAATATGTATGGACTGTGCATGTGATTTGAATCAAGTTCAAATCCTAATCTAGCCTTGTCTTGTGACAGGACTTGAGGATGGTTATGATTGTGAACTGGACCTTTTGGAAAGGGGAATGACCTATGCAATTGAGCATGCTCAGCTCAGCCTACATTGAGTGAATCATATGCATTGAACTTACATATTACAGATTGATTGGTTTAACAGCTCTATCATCCGACTAGATAGATCTTAATATCGATTCTAGTTGAGAGAATAACGAAAACCACAGCGGATTGACATCAAGGATTGCTACAAGTGGATCCTTGAACCCCTAGTGCCTTTCTATCATTAGTTACTTTCAATTTAATTCAATTTTGTTACTCATATCAATCTTATTTCAAAATCTGATTATTAGTTTTCAATAGACACTTTTGGATGAATTTGTGAAATCCTATATAAGTTCCTGTGGATCGACCTCGGTCTTACCGAGTTTATTACTACATCGCAACCCTACACTTGGGGAAGCGAATAAGTTTTTGGCGCCGCTGCAGGGGATTTTGACGGTTTTTCACAAATTTCTGAAATTAGTATCTATTTAGGATTTTTAGGATTTTAGAACTAACTTAGTTTGTTTATTTGATTTTTCTTTTCAGGGATTTCTAGGAAGCTGAAGAAGATACAAGGATTTCATGTGCCGAATCAGGTTTTATCTTTCTAAACCTTACTCTTCTCCTTCTCCTATTCATTCCTATCTTATTCATCTCTTGTAAAGTGGGTGGGGACTCCTTTTGGATCTCTGAAAGGTCGGCCTTGTGCCACCTGGATTCCTATTGGTCGGCTCTGCCGTCTCGGATCACCTTGTGCTGAGAGATTTCTTTTCTCATCTCTACTCCTCTCTCCTTTTTCTGCACTTTTTCTCAAAAGATTCAAAGAGTGGGTGGGGAGTTCTCTGAACCCCTATTGACCAGGAGAAATCGGTCTCTATCCTTACTTCTGGCTTAGCCATTGCAAGAAACCTTGTGCTTCGGTCTTAGAGAAAAGTAAAGAAAGGGAGGAAGAATTCTTCTTTCTCTTTGTTTCTTATTTTTTTTGGTTTTGCATGCCACATTGGGCTCAGGATTCCAATAACCGACTCATAAGTGAAGGGGGGATAGTAGAAGGAATTGACAGAGAACCATGTGCTAAGAGACATATAAACTCTCCAATTTTGTCTGAAAATATGGCTGCAAATCAACCTAATCCGGGCCAAAACCAAACTGAAACAGGGGAGAATGTGGTTAAGAATGTTCCCCGACCTAGGACTTTACGTGATTTCTTGCAACCCACAAGAGCGAGCACTCCCTCATGCATAGTTTTTTCACAAAATGCAGGGAATGTGGATTTGAAACCGGGAGTGATCCAACTTCTCCCTAAATTCCATGGATTAGACAGTGAAAGTGCCTATCAACACCTTAAGGAGTTTGATGAGGTAATCACCACCATTCAGTTTGCAAATGTGACTGAAGATGTAGTCAGACTCAAATTCTTCCCTTTCACTCTTAAAGATAAAGCCAAGGGTTGGCTTTATGCATTGAGGCCAAGATCAATTGGTGCATGGACTGATATGCACAGAGAATTTATAAAAAAAATTCTTCCCTACTCACAAAACAAACATGTTGAAGCGCCTTATCATGAACTTTGCCCAAAAGGAAGATGAAACCTTCTTCCAATGTTGGGAGAGGTTTAAGGATTTATTAAATGCATGCCCACATCATGGCTATGAAATTTGGCGGGTTATAAGCTTTTTCTATGAAGGACTGACTTCACCCATGCGCCAATTTGTAGAGATGATGTGTAATGGGGAGTTCATGAATAAGGAAGCTGATGAAGCATGGGATTATTTGGAAGAATTGGCTGAGAATGCACAGGCTTGGGACACATCGAAACCAACAAATTCCAAGACTGGCCAACAAAAGGAAAAGGGGGGAATGTATGTCTTATCAGAAGAAGATAGCATAAGTGCACGGGTGGCTAGCCTCACAAGAAAGGTCGAAGCCATGGAATTAAGGAAAAGTGAAACGATCAACTCCACTGATGTTGAAACTGTTTGTGGAATTTGTGCTGGAAATCAACATGCAACACAAGATTGCCCCACAATTTCAGCAGTTCAAGGCATCTTACAAGAACAAACAAATGCCATAAACAGTTATCAACAGCAATTTGGTGCTCCAAACTCAAAAACGTTTAATCCTAATTGGAAGAACCATCCCAACTTCAGTTGGAGGAATGGACCCACTGCAAATGCAAGCAACACTCCAAAAGTATCATCAAAGGAGATGTTGGGTGCATTCGTATCGGTCCAAGCTGAGTATAACAAGACAAATTCTCTAAAAATAGATGGGTTCATGCAAGAGCAATTGAAATTCAATCAAAATTCAACTCAAGCCATCAATGAATTGAAAACATCTCTGGCTAGAGTTGAATCTCATCTTAGTGTTAGAGAGAAGGGCACACTTCCTGCCCAACCTCTTCCTAACCCAAGAACCCATTTTGAGATACAAGATGCAAGCTCATCCTCCCACCACACGGAACATGTTCAAGCTATCACCACTTTGAGAAGTGGGAAAGAAATTGACAAATCTAATCTGGTGAAGGCCCCAAAGCCTAAGGATCCAGAAATTTCTAAAGAGGATGATAGCTCGAACAACACCCCACAAGAGAAAGAACCAGAAAGGCAATATAAGCCGGTTGCTCCGTTTCCACAAAGGTTGATTTCACCTAAACCTTTAGATAAAAATTTAGAAATTTTAGAAGTATTCAAGCAGGTGAAGATCAACATTCCGTTGTTAGATGCAATAAAACAAATACCATCTTATGCCAAATTTTTAAAGGAATTATGTACAGTCGAAAGGAAACACAATGTTCACAACAAAGTCCTTTTGATTGAGAATTTGAGCGCCATTATCAAACAGGAGGTGCTCCAAAAATACAAGGATCCGGGTAGTCCAACCATCTCATGCATCATAGGAGACTACCGGATTAAACAAGCCCTACTCGACTTGGGGGCAAGTGTGAATCTCATTCCATACTCGGTTTACGAACAACTTGGGTTAGGTGAATTGAAACCCACCAAAACCACACTCCAACTTGCTAATAGATCCATCCGTATACCGAGAGGAATGATAGAGGATGTTTTAGTCCAAGTTGATAAATTCTACTACCCAGTAGACTTTATTGTCTTGGATACACATCCCGTAATAGGCACCGGTGCTCAAATTCCCGTCATACTTGGACGACCGTTTCTAGCTACTTCAAATGCCATTATTAATTGTAGAAACGGACTTGTACAAATGTCCTTTGGAAATATGACCCTTGAGCTTAACATATTTGATTTATGCAAACAACCACGGGAGGTTGATGATGATGTCCACGAATTAAACATGATTGAATCATTCGTGGAGGATACAGTCCCCTTATCACTATCTTCCGACCCTTTGGAGGCATGTGTGGCCCATTCTCATGAGATAAATGATGACACAATATAAGAGATGGATGCCATGCTAGAGATGATGCCAGTGCTTGATAATAAAAGATGGAGGGCCCTATTTGAGCCTTTGCCTGTAAACGAGAACAAGGCCCTCCCATCCAACATCAAGGCACCAACACTCGACCTAAAGCCATTACCAAGTGAGCTGAAATATGTTTATTTAGGTCGAGATGAGACATATCCAGTGGTGATTTCTTCCCACTTGGATGAGGAATAAGAGAGTAGGCTAATAGCTACTCTATTAGAACACAAGAGTGCCATTGGATGGTCAATTGCGGATCTCAAAGGCATAGACCCACTTATTTGTACTCATCGCATCCACCTTGAGGAGAATGCGAAGACATCTAGGCAACCACAAAGACGACTAAATCCAAACATGAAGGATGTGGTTAAGGCCGAAATAGTAAAGCTATTGGAAGTGGGTATTATTTACCCAATATCTGATAGCCAATGGGTGAGCCCAACTCAAGTGGTGCCTAAGAAATCGGGAATAACCATCGTAGCCAATGCCAATAATGAACTCGTGCCAACTAGAGTCACTACCGGTTGGAGAATGTGCATTGACTACAGGAAGCTAAACACTGTCATGAGGAAGATCACTTCCCCCTACCATTTGTTGATCAAATTTTAGAACGGTTGGCGGGTCATTCCCACTTTTGCTTCCTAGATGGCTATTCAGGGTACAACCAAATAGAAATTGCCCGTGAAGACCAAGAAAAGACTACATTCACATGCCCATTCGGCACTTTTGCCTACCGACGGATGCCGTTTGGACTATGTAATGCCCCTGCCACCTTCCAGCGTTGTATGATGAGTATCTTTTCTGACATGGTGGGGACCATTCTCGAAGTCTTCATGGATGATTTTTTCGTATTTGGTTGTAGCTTTGATGAGTGCCTTGAGCACTTAAAATCTGTGCTGAAAAGATGTGAAGAGAAGAACCTTGTGCTCAATTGGGAGAAGTGTCACTTCATGGTTCAAAAGGGAATTGTACTTGGTCTCATCGTTTCACAAAATGGAATCGAGGTGGACAAAGCGAAAATTGATCTTATCTCTAACCTTCCACCACCCAAAAGCATACAAGATGTACGGTCCTTTTTAGGGTACGCAGGATTTTACAGAAGGTTTATAAAGGACTTCAGTTCACTCTCTCGCCCTTTATGTAACCTACTTCAAAAGGAAAATTCATTCGAGTGGAATGAAGAATGTCAAAAGGCCTTTACCACCCTTAAAGGTATGTTGACATGTGCTCCTATAATGCAACCACCTGATTGGAGCATTCCTTTTGAGATTATGTGCGATGCTAGTGACTATGCTATTGGGGCCGTGTTAGGCCAAAGAAAAGAGAAAAAATCATGTGTCATCTACTATGCAAGTAGAACCCTAAACTCAGCCCAAGCAAACTACACCACTACTGAAAAAGAACTTTTAGCCGTAGTTTTTGCCTTGGACAAGTTTAGGTCCTACTTGATTGGATCCAAGATCATTATATTCACTGACCATGCTGCACTTAAGTATCTTCTTTCTAAGAAGGATGCTAAACCACGGTTGTTAAGATGGATCCTTCTACTCCAGGAATTCGACATAGAAATACGTGATAAGAAAGGAGTAGAGAATGTAGTAGCTGACCATCTCTCTCGACTTGTCCTCACTGATTCCTCTGAAATGACGGTGATCAATGACATTTTCCCTGATAAATAACTTTTTGCTGTTTCCCAATTGCCATGGTATGCAGACATTGCTAACTATCTTGCTACAGGTACAATTCCTACATATTGGAAAAAGCAAGATAAGGATAAATTCTTCACGGAGGTGAGGAAATTCCTATGGGACGACCCATACTTATTCAAGTATTGTCCCGATCAAATCATAAGGAGATGTGTGCCAGATGAGGAACAACAAAGTATCATCTCCTTCTGTCATTCTCAGGCATGTGGTGGCCACTTTTCGGCTAAAAAGATCACAGCGAAAATTCTGCAATGTGGGTTTTATTAGCCCACCATGTTCAAAGACACACATGAGTTTTGTAAAGCATATGAACCTTGTCAGAAATTAGGAGGAATCTCCCGTAGAAATATGATGCCACTCAATCCCATTTTAATAATCGAAATTTTTTATTGTTGGGGCATCGATTTCATGGGCCCATTCCCATCTTCTTTTGGAAACCTATACATCTTGCTTGCCGTTGATTATGTTTCCAAATGGGTTGAGGTCATCCCTTGCCAGAATAATGACCATAAAACGGTCATTCATTTTTTAAAAGAGAATATTCTTTCCCGGTTTGGAACGCCTCGAGTCATCATAAGTGATGGAGGGTCTCACTTTTGCAATCGCCCTTTTGAAACCTTAATGAAGAAATATGGCGTAACACACAAAGTGAGCACTCCCTATCACCCACAAACTAGTGGACAAGCTGAGATATCCAATAGGGAGATTAAACACATTTTAGAGAAAACGGTAAACCCCGATCGCAAGGATTGGTCACTTCGGCTTACCGATGCGCTTTGGGCTTACCGTATTGCTTTCAAAACCCCTATTGGAATGTCTCCCTATAGACTTATCTATGGGAAGGCTTGTCACTTGCCTGTGGAGTTGGAACATAGGGCATATTGGGCAATTAAGAAGATGAATTTTGATTCTGACAAGGCAAGCTCGTTGCGCAAACTACAATTGAATGAACTTGCAGAAATCCGGAACGAAGCTTATGAGAATGCGAGAATTTACAAGGACAAGACGAAGATATTCCATGATAAGAATATTCTTCGCAAGACATTCACGATCAATCAAGAAGTCCTCATGTATAATTCTCGCTTACATCTATTTTCGGAAAAATTGAGATCTCGATGGACCGGTCCCTACATTGTGCAAACTGTCTATCCATATGGGACTGTCGAGCTGTTAAATCCAAGGAACGGCAACACTTTTAAGGCAAATGGGCAGCGATTAAAGCCGTTCTTTGAGAAATTTCCTTCAGAAGGTATGTCCATACCTCTGAATGATCCTGTGTATCAGGATGATTGATCTCCTAGTCTGATGGAGGTATAGAGTAGTTAGGATTAGGATTTTGCTGCTTTTGTTTTCTTTTTCATAGGTTTGTTAGGAGGAGGAAGAATTCCACTTTTCACTCTCTCAGGTACTATCATTCCTCACTCCCTTTTATTTTTCAAATTGCTCTCATGTTTTGCTCAATGCACATCTTTTACATTGAGGACAATGCAAGATTTGGTTGAGGGGTGTAGGATCACTTGGATGAATCCAGCGTTTTGTAACATTTTAAGCAATTATGTGGAAATTTTTTGATTTTTCAAAAATTCGAAACTCTTTTGGAAAACATCGGTTCTATGCATTCAAGATGATATGAGCATAAGAGGAGGAGATATGAAGTGTATGGAGCTGTATGTCTGGAATCTCTCATAGCATAATGGTTTTATATGTGAATTCCCCTATTTCTGTGATTGATAGAAAATCTGAACACTTTTACACCTAGTCCACATTACACGATTTTCATGGGTTGAAGGGATTAGGTGATTTATGGATTGGCTAGACTTTGAATTAAGGTATTGAGAAATCAGGCCGGGGTACTTTGTCCATCCTTATCCATGGGAAAACAATGAAAGATATGGATTTCTAAAAATCCTATCTAAATTAAAAGAAAAAGGAAAAGGAAGGATGAAATTGGGAATGATGGAAAAATGGTGGAAAATTCTGATTAGGGCTACCTGCTACCAACCGGGGGATGGTCTACCCGTAACCAAAGCCGAAAATGAGACGTAGTGTGAAAGTCATCGGAAGGACGGTAAGGCAAATTCCTGTCATTGGCTTGATATGGCTCTATATACCTTGAGTTCTATAGCCTAGTTGATCTATGAAGAAGATAATCCTAGAAACTCATGAGATAAATTTTCACTGTCCACACTAGGTTGAATTTGTTCAAGTTCTTCTATTTATCAACCAATCAGCGGGAATTTCATATGAATGCTTATTATGTTTTAAGAGCTTACGGTTTCAACCCCTGTCGCCTAATAATTCTGAATCTTACACTTGTATGTCTTGGGACGTATAGAAGAAGGGTTTCTGAAAGAGAGTTGAGTTTTGAGGAATGGGATTAGCTTCACGCATGTTTTGCTCGGGACTAGCAAAATGCTGGTTGGGGGGGGGTGTTGAGCTCTCAATTGTGCATATTCTAACCCCAATTCATCACTCATTATGCGAGGTTTGCATGGTTTGTAGGCTAATCTAATGCATGTTTTGTGATTGTAGGTTTGAGAGAGGACTCCGCCTAATTGAAGATGCAAAGAGCTTGTTTAGAACCTTGGATGAAGACCCAAGGTGGGCCGAAGGAAGAAAGAAGCAAGGAAAGAAAGAAAGAAGAAAAAGAAGAAAGAAGACTGACCGACCGGTCTTGACCGGTCGGCCAAGAGAGCCAGACTGGTCTTGACCGGTCAGCTATGCACCCTGGAGTGCTGCTGAACAAGCCCGACCGGTCTTGACCGGTTGGCCATACCTGCTGGACTATTACTGAAGAAGCCAGACCGATCGTGACCGGTCGGCTAGCCCAGTCCGACCGGTCCAGACCGGTCGGCCACGTGAAGAAACAGGAATTGCTATTCCTGGCGCCGATTTTCTCTGCGCACTGCGTAACTGTTACGCAGATTCTCGATCTTTCTGAAGTTGCGGAGCCTCCCCACTATAAAAGGACACCTAGGGATTGTTCCTAGGGTATCTAAGAAGGGTTGAAGCAAGCTTGGAGGTGGCGGAAGTGAATTTCAGAGTTCCACAACTCCCTCTAGTTTGTTTTGCTGTTTTTATGAACTTTTTAGTTGTTTCATGTTTCCTTGGATCATGAGAAGCTAAACCTCTTAGCTAGGGCTAAGTGGTGAAGCTTGTAGTGGATCCAAGATGTTTCAATTCGTCGTTAGTTGGTTTTAAGTGTGGAATTCATGATTATGAACTATAGTTTGAAGTTTATACAAGTTTTTAAGTAGTTTTTCTTAGTCTTATGATGACTCATGGATGTTTGGGAGAATTACTTAACTTCTTAATTGGTTTGTATCAGTCTAGACCTGTATGATCCGAGGAATCGGAGTGCGCTCTAGTACTATGAACTTCATGAAGGGACTTCCTACCAAAGTTCTATTTTTCTGATTTTCTGAAATATGTATGGACTGTGCATGTGATTTGAATCAAGTTCAAATCCTGATCTAGCCTTGTCTTGTGACAGGACTTGAGGATGGTTATGATTGTGAACTGGACCTTTTGGAAAGGGGAATGACCTATACAATTGAGCATGCTCAGCTCAGCCTACATTGAGTGAATCCTATGCATTGAACTTACATATTACAGATTGATTGGTTTAAGAGCTCTATCATCCGACTAGATAGATCTTAATATCGATTCTAGTTGAGAGAATAAGAAACCACAGCGGATTGACATCAAGGATTGCTACAAGTGGATCCTTGAACCCCTAGTGCCTTTCTATCATTAGTTACTTTTAATTTAATTCAATTTTGTTACTCATATCAATCTTATTTCAAAATCTGATTATTAGCTTTCAATAGACACTTTTGGATGAATTTGTGAAATCCTATATAAGTTCCTGTGGATCGACCTCGGTCTTACCGAGTTTATTACTACATCGCAACCCTACACTTGGGGAAGTGAACAGGCACAAGGCCCACCTATCAGAGATCCAAAAAGGAGTCTCCAACCACTTTACAAGAGATGAATAAGAATGAATAGGGGAAGAAGAAGAGTGAGGTTTAGAAAGATAGAACCTGATTGGGCACTTGAGATCCTTATGTCTTCTTCAACTTCCTAAAATCCCTGAAAAAGAAAACAAATCAAACAAAACAAACTAAGTTAGTACTAAAATCCTAAAAATCTTAAATAGATACTATTTTCAGAAATTTTGTGAAAAACCGTCAAAGTCCCCGGCAACGGCACCAAAAACTTGTTCACTTCCCTAAGTGTAGGGTTGCGATGTAGTAATAATCTCGGTAAGACCGAGGTCGATCCACAGGGACTTATGTAAGAATTCACAAATACTTCCAATAGTTTCTATTGAAAAACTAACAACCAGATTTTGAGAAGATTGATGTAAATAGTAGTTTTAAACTAAACTGAAGATAACAATTAATAAAAAGGCACTAGGGGTTTAAGGATCCACTTATAACAATCCTTGATGCTCAATTCGCTGTGGTTTCTCACTTTCTCAACTAGAATCGAAATTAAGATCTATTTAGCCGGATGATAGAGCAATTAAACCAACAATCTGCCATATGTTAGATCAATGTATATGATTCACTCAATGCAAGCTAGGACGAGCATACTCAATTGCATAGGTCAGTCCCACTTCCAATAGACTAAGTTCACAATCATAACCATCATTAAGTCCTGTCACAAGACAAAGCTAGATCATGATTTGAACTTGATTCAAATCACATACACAGTCCACATACAACCAAATTCTAGAAAAAGTAGAACTTTCGTAGGAAGTTCCCACATGAAGATCATAGTACTAGAGCGTACTCTAATTCCTCGGATCATACAGGTCTAGACTAACACAAAACAATTAAGAACTCAAGTACTTCTTCTAAACATCCATAAGTCATCATAAGACTAAGAAAAATTACTTAGAACTTGAATTAAACTTCAAACCATTATTCATAAACATGAAATCCAATCTTAAAACCAACTTTAAACGAATTGAAACATCTTAGATTCATTACAAGCTTCACCTCTTAGCCCTAGCTAAGAGGTTTAGCCGTTCATGATCTAAGGAAACATGAAACAACTAAAAAAACATAAAAATAGAAAGCAAACTATGAGAAGTTGTGAAACTCCGAAATCCACTTCTGTTACCTCCCACCTTCCTCAAACCCTTCTAAGATGCCCTAGGAACGATCCCTAGGTGTCCTTTTATAGTGGGGAGGCTCCGCAGCATCAGAATCTTCCAGAAATTGCGTAAGAGTACGCAGTGCGCAGAGAAATTCGGGACTTGTAGAACACGCTTCATTACGTAGACGACCAGTCGCACGACCGGTCTAAGCTCTTGGACGACCGGTCGCAAAAGTGCAAAAAACGTCCAGTAAGTTTTCAAAAATTCAAAACTCGAAATTTTAATTCAAGGACCGGTCGCACGACCGGTCTGAGCAGTGGACGACCGGTCGTATGACCGGTCGTGGACAGTCCAGTGAGCTGTGGCCGGTGGGGTACTTCTGTTGAGTGATCGGACCGGTCGAACGATCGGTCTTGGGCCTTGGACGACCGGTCTTGGGTGTCTTCTTCTTCCTTCTTTTCTTCTCTTCTTTGCTTCTTTCTTCCACCCTTTCACACTTGGTCCTTTGATCTTCTTTGCTTCTAAATGGCATCTTTAAGTCTTCAATTGATGATTCCTCTCTCTCATCCCTATAATCACTAATCCATGCATTAGTTTAGTCTATAAATCATGAAAGCCTTGCATAATGAGTGATGAATTGGGGTTAGAATATGCACAATTAAGAGCTCAACAGTGTGCGAAGGTTCCAAACGGGCATGTAAACGTGGTCTTCTCTTGGTCTTCTGGGGCTATCTCAATTTGGTTGTAATCGGAATAGCTATCGAGGAAGTAATAATAGGAGTGTCCCGCTAACCTCTCCAAAATTTGATCCATGAATGGGAGAGGAAAGTGGTCCTTCCTAGTGACCATGTTTATCTTCTGATAATCTATGCACATACGCTAACTGGTGGTCACTCTAGTTGGTATAAGCTCGTTGTTGGTGTTTTCTATGATGGTGAAACCGGACTTCTTAGGGACAACTTGGGTAGGACTCACCCATTGGCTATTTGAGATGGGGTAGATGATACCTACATCTAGTAGTTTTAACACCTCGACTTTGACAACCTCCATCATGTTTGGATTTAGCCTTCTTGAGGTTCTCTAGTCGTTTTTACATTTTTCTCGAGGTATATACAGTGAGTGTAAACCGAAGAGTCTATCCCCTTGAGGTCCGCTATTGTCCAACCTATGGCTCCCCTATGTTCTTTGAATAGCTCAATCAACTTGAGCTCTTGGTCTTTTCTTAGGTGAGAGGCAATGACAACCGAGAGTGTTTCATCTTGACCCAAATATACGTATTTCAGCTCAGATGGCAACGGTTTAAGGCCAAGCTTTGGCGGTTTGATGTTAGACGTAGAAGCCTTGATGTGGTTGGTGGCAATCTTTCAAAATGGGGCATCCACCGGCTAGTACCAACTACCGGTTTCTCAATATTCAATGCTTGCACAATTTCACTAATGATGGGGTCTTTGGAATCCTCAAAATGTGCTAAGCATGTCTCCAAGCTTTCTAGTGGTTCAAGTTGGAGAAGCTCTTCGTCTTCAAAAGATTCGAGCATGTTTACCTCGAAGAGCTCATCATCATCAACATCCCTATGCCTTTTGCCCAAGTGGAACACATTCACCTCTAATGTCATGTTTCTAAAGGATAATTGCATTACCCCATTCCGGCAATTTACTATTGTATTTGATGTAGCAAGGAAGGGGCGGCCTAGAATTACCGGTATTTGAGTGCTAGCATCTAATACCGGTTGTGTGTCCGAGACAATGAAATCTACCGAATAGTAGAATTTATCAACTTGGACCAATACATCCTCAACAATCTCTCTTGGTACACGGATGGATCTATCAGCAAGTTGCAACGTGGTTTTGGTGGGTTTTAATTTACCAAGACCCAATCGATTATATACCGAATATGGGATTAAATTTACACTTGCCCCCAAGTTTAGCAATGCACGTTCAATCCGGTAGTCACCAATGATGCATGAAATTGTGGGACTACCGGGATCCTTAAATTTTGGGGGGGTCTTTTGAGTGAGAATGGCACTCACTTGCTCATTCAAAAAGGCCTTTTGTTGCACATTATATTTGCGTTTGGTTGTGTATAGGTCCTTTAGAAACTTGGCATAAGAGGGGATTTGTTTAATGGCATCAAGCAATGGAATGTTTATCTTGACTTGTCTAAAAATCTCTAAAATATCATGAGAGTTTGGGAGAAATTTTGGAGCAACCAATCTCAAAGGGAATGGTGCTACAGGCTTATAAACACATTCCGTTTCTTGTGGGGCTGAGTTAGATCCATCCTCACCCTCAGAATTTATCAGATCATTAGGTTTGTCGACCTTCACCGAAATAAATTTGTCAATTTGCTTACCACTTCTAAGAGTGGTGACAAATTTGGCTTGCTCCACATGTTGGTTGGGGAGATTAGAAATGCTTACTTCACGTACTTGCTTTGGATGGGGCTGAGCTTAGGCCAGAAAGGTCCCTTCCCTAGCATTCAAATGTCCCTTAATCTCATCAACCGAGACTTTAAGCTCTTGGAACGTTTGCTAATTTGATTGATTGATTTGCGTTTACCCTGGCATAAATGCCTTTAGGGTATCCTCCATTGAGAATTGAGGTGGGGCTATGTTTTGCATGGGTGGCCCTCCTTGAGAGTTGGTAGGATTGGCCGTAGGGTCATTCTTCCAACTAAAATTAGGATGATTCTTCCAAGTAGAGTTATACGTGTTACCTACCGGCCCATTGAAAGGTCGTTGATAACCATATGTGGCATTTGCTTGTTCTTGTAATACCTCTTGAAACGTAGGAATTGTAGGACAATCTTGCATAGCGTGTATATTAGTAGCACAAATTCCACATATGTTCTTAATAGCTTTAGTGGGCTTTGAAACTCCACTCTTACTAAGTTCCATGGCCTCGATCTTCCTTGTGAGGCTAGCTATCTTTGCGTTCACATCATCGTCTTCTTTAAGAATATAGATACCTCCTTTTTTCTTTTGTTGAGGAGGCTTGAGATTACTAGATTTGTCCGAGGTATCCCATGATTGGACATTCTCGGCCAACATATCCAAGAAACTCCAAGCTTCATCTAGATTTTTGCTCATAAACTCGACGTTGCACATCATCTCTACGAATTGGCGCATGTTGAAACTTAATCCTTCATTGAAGAAGTTTGTAATACGCCAGCTTTTGTAGCCGTGATGTGGGCAAGCAAGTAAGAGGTCTTTAAACCTTTACCAACATTGGAAGAATGACTCATTCTCTTTACCCGAAAAGTTCATTATAGCTCTTCGAAGGGTATTCATTTTATGAGCTGGGAAGAACTTTTTCAAGAATTCCCGGGTCATCTCATTCCATGACCCTATCGAGTGTGGTCTAAGAGAGTGAAGACAACTCTTGGCTCTTTCTTTCAATAAAAAGGAAAAGAGTTTAAGTTTTATGGCATCTTCTAAAACATTAGCATATTACAAAGTAGCCACCACTTCTTCAAATTCCTTTAAGCGTAGATATGGGCTCTCAGAGTCTAGCCCATGGAACTTTGGTAGGAGTTGAATCACACCCGGCTTTATATCAATGTTTCCCCCGATTTTTAGGAGAATCACACATGAAGGTGTTGTTGTATGAGCTGGTTGTAGGTAATCTCGTAAAGCTTTTATTGGAGGAGCATTGCGCACCTCATTCTCTTCTACTCCCTCTTAATTTGCGTTTGTAGTTGGAGTAGGAGGGAGGATTCCTTAAAGGTATTTAATCTATACTCCCCAAACTATCACAAAGCTCTTGGTATTTTCAAACTCGTCTATAGACTGATAATGGTCCAACTAGACCACCTTCGGATTGGAGACGATTGCGTGGTCACGCTCCCAACGGGACATAAACCACACAACTAAGATCTAAACTAAAGCTAAGTTCTAAAACAAAATTTAAACCAAAATCTGTAAAAGTACTAAGTTAGAAGGATATTACCCGATTCGCTTGAACAATGAAAGAATTCCTACAAAACAAAACAAAGCATGTTAGTTCTAAAATTCATAAAAACTAGTCCTAAGAAAACAATAAATCCTAACTACTTCTACTTCTATAGCCACTGAAATAATCTAGAACTATTTAACCTATACTCCTCGGCAACAGCATCAAAAACTTGTTCGCTCGCCACAAGTGCAAGGCTGCAATGTAGTAATAATTATCGGTAAGACCGAGATCGATCCACAGGGAGTTAGGAAACCAATTCTAAATTATTCTAGCAACTTGAATGTAGGTGATTTGGAATTTCAATTGTATGAACTTAAACAGTAAACTTTCGAGGATCCACTTGTAGTAATCCCATGTTAATCCATTCAATCCAAGCATAAAACACAACTAGATTCAAAGTTTTATCTCTCATCTAGTTGGATGATAAAGCATTAAAGCACATTCAATCCCATTTAAGTTAGACCTTTAAGTTCTAGTCCTATTTAATCATATAGTATTCAAAATCATAGCCTTCAGAGTAATAGCCATGCCTATGGACTATGGCATGGTCAAGGGTTACCATAATTCGAATCTAATCAAGCCAAACATGATAATCTCAGAGAATTGCAAGGAATCTATGTCCGGAGCACATGAACTCTCATAAAACTTCTAAAAATATCAACTTTATTCAAACTAGAACATTCAAAAATCCAAACTTCAAGTGAAGATAATTGAATCAAACAGAATTGAACATGAAATTGGCTACAAGCTTCACCTCTCAGCCCTAACTAAGAGGTTCTAGCCGAGCATTGTCATACTATAACTAGAATTCAAAGGAAAAAGCATAAAAACTAAAAAAACTAGAATAAAAACTAGAAAAACAAGAATTGACGAAGTTGTGGACGCTATATGATGCTCTCCTACACTTCCCACGACCTCTAATCTCTTCTAGGATGATCTTAGACGAGGCCCTAGGTGCCCTTTTATAGATAGGTGTGGAAGATTCTAGATTGCTCAAGGAATAACAAAATTGTGTAGAGAAAATCAGAGCTTGTAGGACAAGATCTGTTACGTAGCCGACCGGTCGGATGACTGGTCTGAGCCTATGGATGACCGGTCTAAGCTTATGGACGACCGGTCATAAAACGTAAAAAACAGTCCAGTCAGTTTTTGGAATTTTCATCCTCTCCTGTTGAGTGCTCGACCGATCTGACGACCGATTTGAGTGACAGTCGACCGGTCTGTCTTGATCCAGTGAATTTTACAACATGGTGAGATCTCTGTTGAAGTGCCGACAGGTCATGTGCCTTAGCCGACCGGTCAACTGACCGGTCGTGTATGCTGATTTCTGCACTTCGTCTTTCTTTCTTCTTTTCTCCCTTGCATCTTTCTTCCATTCTTTTTGCACTTAGTTCCTTGATCTTCAATGCATGTAAAGTGCTCTTTTAGCCTTGAATCAGTGAAATCTCCATCTCATTCCTACGATCACAAATCATGTATTAGATGGGTATTTTAAGCATGCAAACCATGCATACAATGTGATGTAATGGGTTGGCAAATGTATAAATTGGAGGCTCAACACCCACCATGATGAGTTTCTTATATCCACACTATCCATTCATTTTTCCAACACATTTGAGGGCATGAGCCAAAATATAAGGCAGATCCAAATCTCAGGCGAACCACACCATAGGAAATAGTGGAGATTGAATGGTCGCCATTAAAAATTTACTGGGGGCTACAAAAGTTTTAAATGAAGTTGATATTTGGGTTTTTCCTTCATTTAGTCTGTGTGACCTAATCGACATGTTGGATGGCAGATAAACATTACAGTGGGCCCTATGAAGTTTTTAATGGTGGGTGTTTAATCACCACTGTTTCTTATGGTGTGGTCCACCTGAGATTTGGATCTCCCTCATTTTTAGGCTCATGCTGTGAAATGAGTTAGAAAATTATATGGACAGTGTGGATAAAACACACAGATCATGTTGACCCCACAAATCTTTTCCAATAGGACACTATATGGCTATTGTGTTCTACTTACACAATCTCGGTACTAACACAGTATGGCCAATTATGATGTGTATTTGAGATCCATTCAGACCATTAGACATTTAGTCCCACCTTAGGCCCAAGGCTGAAAATTAAGATGACCGGCGATTTAGGTGGGCCACACCATAGGAAACAGTTAAGATAGAGACAACCACTCTTAAATTCTTGGGGACTGCAAAAGTTTTAGGATCAAGCTAATATTTGTGTGGTCCCTTCATCTAGGTCTACGTGACCTCATCAACAGGGCCGATGGCAACCAACATTCTGGTGACCCTAATAAGTTTTTAATAGTGGACATTCAATCACCACTCTCTACTGTTGGATGGTCCACATGAGATTTTGATTTGCTTTAGTTTTGGGATCATACACCAAGATGAGTTGTCAAAACAAATGGACGGCAAATCCATCACAGTGGCTTACACATTAAGGTATACTTGGAAGCAGTGTCCATTCGTGTCAAAGGTTCCCTGAAGATCTTTTTAGAATCTTTTTTCTTATCCCTACACCAAAGTTTCAAAGTTGCATAAACTAAGAACTCGGATTACTAACGAGAACCGTCCACCAGAATCTAGTTGAGGCCACCGTGACATTTGTAGAAAACCACCATGTCCATCTGTTTTGCCATATCATGTTTGGACATGGCCTAGAATGAGGTATATTGTTCGATCACCTCAAGTGCAAGGGTTGCGATGTAGTAATAAGTTGATAAGACCGAGGTCGATCCACAGGGAATTAGGGTAAATTAATTTAAACCATTCTAACAACTTCAATTTCAGCAATTTTGGAGTTCAATTTTAAAAACTAAGTAAAACAGTGACTTTTATAAAAATCTGATAGTGAATGGAACTAAGGCCTCAAGGATCCACTTGTAGTAGTCCTATGTGAATTCATTCATCCAAGCATAAACACAACTAGATTCGAAGTTCTATCTCTCATCTAGTTGGAAGATTAAGCATTCAAATACAAACAATCCCACTTAAGTCCGAAAATAAGATTTTAGTTCTAATGAAGTACATAGAATTCAAACTTGTACCCTTCGGAGTAATAGTCATGCCAAGAGACTATGACAAGATCTAAGGTTACTACAATTTGAATCTAATCAAACCAAACATGGCAATCTCAGAGATTTATGTTCGCTCGCCTCAAGTGTAAGGCTGCGATGTAGTAATAAATCTCGGTAAGACCGAGGTCGATCCACAGGGAAAGAAGTAAACAATTCCAACTACTCTAATAGCTAGAATCTAAGAAGTTTAGGAAAATGGCTTTTCACATCAAATAGAAAAATCTGAAATTAAGAAGAACTAGAGCATCAAGGATCCACTTGTAGTAGTCCAATGCCAATCCATTCATCCAAGCACAACACAATTAGAATCAAAGTCCTATCTCTCATCTAATTGGAGGACATAACATTCAAGCACAAATAGTCCCACTTAAATCTGAAAATCAGATTTCTAGTTCTAATGAAGCACATAGAACTTAAACTTGTAGCCTTCAGAGTAACAGCTATGCCAAGAGACTATGGCATGCTAAAGGGTTACTACAATTCGAATTCAAATGACCCAATCATGGTAATCTCAGAGAATTGCAAGGAACTCATTGTTGAGCTCTTAATTGTGCATATTTTAACCCCAATTCATCACTCATTATGCATGGTTTTCATAATTTAAAGACTAATAAAATACATGTTTTGTGGTTGTAGGAATGAGAGTTACTTTGCCCAATTGATGACCAAAAGAGCTGATTTAGAACCTTGGATGAAGACCCAAGGAGGGCCGAAGGAAGAAGGAAGCAAAGAAAGAAGCAAAGAAAGAAGAAAATAGAAGAAAGAAAGGAAGAAAACAAGAAGAAAAAGAGACCGACCGGTCTTGACCGGTCGGCCAAACAAGCCCGACTGGTCTTGACCGGTCGGCCATGCTTGCTGGAGTAATGCCAAAGAAGTCCAGACCGGTCGTGACCGGTCGGCCATGCAAGTTTCAGATTCCAGATTCTAAAACAGCAATGTATTCCCGTACCTGGTTTTTTGGACCAGTTTTATGGGCCAATCTTGATGATATTTGGAAATCCAACACATCCATGTCGAAGAGGAGCTCGACGCCGAACTACCCAAGTAGTTTCGTGTCGATCGGAGCTACGGATTGATCGTGGTGGCCAAAACAATACGAACTGTCCAGAAAGTTTCAGATTTCGCTGTTCCACTCTGGGCCGGTCCAGGTGGCCCATCATTGAGGATATGAAAAATCTACTTTGACCATCTTTTAGACCACATCCATATATGAATAATCACAAAATTTTTGGATCAAAAGGGTGTGTGGTTTGATCGTACCGGTTGAAGAAAGATGGACCATCCAAAAGCTCCAACTGCGCAGAGTTTATAAAAGCCCTAATTGTTCTAATTTTCGGACCACATTTTGAGATTGTTTTGGACAATCTAATCTGTCTATCATGTAGAGGAGGAAGTTTTCTACTAACGTTCAAAATTTGAGATCAATCCGACCTCTGTACACTCCGGAGCGTTGAAAGCAAGATGACTGGTTCTGAAGGTACCGAAGTGCGCGATTTGAGAGGCGGTCGGTGATGTGATTGGTGGGCCCATTCAGAGGATAATATTGGAAATCTAAATCATCTATGAGGAAGATCACATTACAAGGAAGCTACAAATCAAATTTGAAGGCAATCCGACCATTGGTTAAGCCGTACCAAGCGAAACAAATTCTGCTATGTTGCTGAACTAGTGCTGCACTATAAAAGGAGGTGCTCTCTTCTATTCCAAGGCAACCAAGGACGTGGGGAGCAAGGAGTTCAAGTCATAGGAGGCTTCCTAGCCTCCTCCAGCTAGTTTTTCTTCCTTTTCTTAGTTCTAGTTTTATTTTTAATATGCTTTTCATTAGCTAATCTCCTAGCTAGAGCTAAGAGGTGAACCTTATAGTTTTCTTAGATTGTTTAATTCGTTTTATTGGTTTTAAGTATGGAATTCATGATTATGAACTCTGGTTTGAAGTTTATACAAGTTTTTAAGTAATTTTTCTTAGTCTTGTGATGACTCGTGGATGTTTGGATGAATTACTTAGTTTCTTAATTCGTTTGCAACGGTCTAGACCTGTATGATCCGAGGAATCGGAGTGCACTCTAGTACTAAGCTCTTCATGAAGGGACTTCCTACCAAAGTTCTATTTTTGTTGATTTTCTGGAATATGTAATGACTGTGCATGTAATTTGAATCCAGTTTAAATCCTGATCTAGCCTTGTCTTGTGAGAGGACTTGAGGATGGTTATGATTGTGAACTGGACTTATAGAAAAGGGGAATGACCTATGCAATTGAGCATGCTCAGATCAGCCTACATTGAGTGAATTTGATGCATGGAACTTACATATTACAGACTGTTTGGTTTAACAGCTTTATCATCCGACTAGATAGATTTGAATATCGATTCTAGTTGAGAGAATGAGAAACCATAGCGAATTATGCATCTAAGGAAAGCTATAAGTGGATCCTTGAGGCTCTAGTTATCTTTCCATTATCAGATTTTCTATTTATGTTCAAAACCAATTTCACAAACCTCTTTGATTCTAGTTATTAGGATAGTTAGAATTGTTTACTTCCTTCCCTGTGGATCGACCTCGGTCTTACCGAGATTATTACTACATCGCAGCCTTGCACTTGAGGCGAGCGAACAAGTTTTTGGCGCCGTTGCCGGGGAAGAGGTTAAACGTTTCTAGTTGTTCTAGTAGCTATAGAGTAATCTTAGTTAGGTAGGATTTTCAATTTTTAGAGAAGTAGATTTTCTGATTTTTTTAGATTACTAACATTTTTTTTTTGTAAGACATTGTTGCTGACATAGCTCTCACCTTCACGGGTAACATCTCTCCATCTCCCTTTCTTCTTTTTGTTTTTTTTTTCTAGATTGGGACTGTTTCAACTCTTTAAAATCTCATTATGGCTGATTAGAAGTGTGATGCTTATGCATACCTTTTGGAAGATGAGATGACAGACCATGGAATCAAAACTCTTTATGATTGGCACCAATTTAAACATAAGTATTATTCTGAGAGTCAATCAACCTCCACTACCCCCCAACGTAAGACGCTACGTGATTACTGGGTTGAAAATAACAAGAGTGTTCCACCAAGTTTAACAGGAGGTAGGAATAAGAAAAAGGACCGGGGGAGTAATGACCAACCGGTAAAGACATTGCGTGACCACTTGTATGGTTATGCCTATCAACCATCTTATCAGTCTTTGTCATATAACACGTATGGTCTTCATCAAGAGAGTCCTTACACCTCTAGTCCAATGGAACATGAGCCAACCATGGATGCCAGTTTCTTTCTCATGATCCACAACCGACACGAACTCTTGAGGATACACTGCGAGAGTTTATGGAAATAACTGAGCAATGCATACAAAACCTCTCGCCATCTCAAAATATTGAACCCAACATTGGGAACACCGAATCAATCCCCAACAATGAGGAGGTGTTCGCTTCCCCAAGTGTAGGGTTGCGATGTAGTAATAAACTCGGTAATACCGAGGTCGATCCACAGGGACTTATGTAGGATGTCACAAACTCATCCACAAGTTTCTATTGAAGCTAACAATCAAAGTTTGAATAGAATGTGTGTGATTAACAGTTTAAGCTAAATTGAATGTAAACAATTGTAAGAAGGCACTAGGGGTTCGAGGATTCACTTGTAGCAATCCTCGATGTTCAATCCGCTGTGGTTTCCCATTCTCTCAACTAGAATCACCAGTCAGGTCTATCTAGTCGGATGATAGAACTGTTAAACCAGAAGTCTGTAACATGTAAGTTCTGTGCATAAAGTTCACTCAACTCTAGGCTGATCTGAGCATGCTCATTGCATAGGTCATTCACCTTTTCTATATGTCCAATTCCCAATCATAACCATCCTCAAGTCTTCTCACAAGACAAGGCTAGATCATGATTTGAACTGGATTCAAATTATATGCACAGTCCATACATATTCCAGATAATCAACCAAAACTAGAACTTTGGCATGAAGCCCCTTTATGAAGAGCTTGGTACTAGAGCGCACTCCAATTCCTCGGATCATACAGGTCTAGACCGTTGCAAACAAATTAAGAAGATAAGTAATTCATCCAAACATCCATGAGTCATCACAAGATTAAGAAAAATTACTTAAAAACTTGTATAAACTTCAAACCTTAGTTCATAATCATGAATTCCAAACTAAAAACCACTTAACTACGAATCAAAACATCTTGGCTTCACTACAAGCTTCACCTCTTAGCCCTAGCTAAGAGGCTTAGCTGCTCATGATCCAAGGAAACATGAAACAACTACTAAAAGCATGAAAACAGCAAAGCAAACCAAAAGGAGTTGTGAAACTCCAATCTCCACTTCCACAGTCTCCAACCTCGCTTGAACCCTTCTAGGATACCCTAGAAACAATCCCTAGGTGTCTATTTATAGTTTGGAGGCTCCCCAACGTCGGAAGAATCGGAAATTTGCGTAACACTTACGCAGCGCAGAGAATTTCGGGAAGAAATTAGAAAGTTCTAACTCAGTACGCATGGCCGACCGGTCAAGACCGGTCGGCCTCAAGTGAAAATACTCCAGCAGGTATGCCCGACCGGTCAAGACCGGTCGGGCCTTGTAGAACCGCAATCCAGCAAGCCACTCCGACCGGTCAAGACCGGTCGGATGTTTTTCTTCACATTGCAGCAACACTGACCGACCGGTCTTGACCGGTCGGTCCTATTCATTGAATTCCCAGCAGCACTGTCCGACCGGTCATGACCGGTCGGACGTCTTCAGCAGCATCCTCCATACATGGCAGACCGGTTACTGACCGGTCTGGCTTCCTTGGCCGACCGGTCACGACCGGTCAGCACTTTTTCTTCTTTGCTTTCTTCTCTTTCTTTCTTCTTTTCTTGCTTTCTTCTCTTCGATCTTCCTTCAATACTTCATCCTATGGTCTTCAATACTTGTAAGGAGCCTCATTTAGCTTTCAAATGGTGAGCTCTCCATCTTGTCCCTACAATCACACATCATGCATTAAGTTAGTTCTTTAAACGTATATATCGTGCATAATGAGTGATGCATTGGGGTTAGAATATGCATAATTATGAGCTCAACACACCCCCCAACCAGCATTTTGCTAGTCCCGAGCAAAACATGCGTGAAACTAATTCCATCCTTTAAAACTCACTCTCTTTCAGAAACCATCCTTCTATACATTCCAAGGTTCATAAGCTTAAGATTCAGAAACATTAGGTAACAGAGGTTGAAACCGTAAACTCTCAAAGCATAATAAGCATTCATATGAAATTCCCGCCGATTGGTTGATAAATAGAAAGATTAGAACAAATTTAACCTAGTGTGGGTAGTGAAAATTCATCTCACGAGTTTTTAGGATTATCTTCTTCATAGATCAAGTAGACTATAGAACTCAAGGTACATAGAGCCATATCAAGCCAAAGACAGGAATTTGCCTTACCGTCCTTCCGACGACTTTCACACTACGTCCCATTTCCGGCTTTGGTTACGGGTAGACATCTCCCGGTTGGTAGTAGGTAGCCCTAATCGGAATTCTCCACCATTTTTCCACATTCCCAATTTCATCCTTCCTTTTCCTTTTTCTTTTTTTTTTTTAAATTAGATAGGATTTTTAAAAATCCATATCTTTCATTATTTTCCCATGGACAAGGATGGACAAAGTACCCCGGCCTGATTTCTCAATACCTTAATTCAAAGTCTAGCTAATCCATAAATCACATAATCCCTTCAACTCATGAAAATCGTGTAATGTGAACTAGGTGTAAAGATGTTCAGATTTTCTATCAATCACAAATAGGGGAGTTCACATATAAAAACCATTATGCTGTGAGGAATTCCAGACTTCCAGCCCTATACACTTCATATCTCCTCCTCTTATGCTCATATCAACTCGAATGCCTAGAACCAGTGTTTTCCAAAAGAGTTTCAAATTTTTGAAAAATCGAAAAAATTTCCACATGATTGCTTGAAATGTTGCAAATCGCTGAATTCATCCAAGAGATCCTACACCCCCCAACCAAATCTTGCATTGTCCTCAATGTAAAAGATGTGCAATGAGCAAAACATGAGAGCAATTTGAAAATAAAAGGGAGTGAGGAAAGATAGTACCTGAGAGAGTGAAAAGTGAAGATCTTCCTCCTTCTAACAAACCTATGAAAACGAAAACAAAAGCAGCAAAATCCTAATCCTAACTACTCTATACCTCCATCAGACTAGGAGATCAATCATCCTGATACACAGGATCATTCAGAGGTATGGACATACCTTCTGAAGGGAAGTTCTCAAAGAACGGCTTTAATCGCTGCCCATTTGCTTTAAAAATGTTGCCGTTCCTTGGATTTAATAGCTCAACAGTCCCATATGGATAGACAGTTTGCACAATGTAGGGACCGGTCCACCGAGATCTCAATTTTCCCGGAAATAGATGTAAGCGAGAATTATACATGAGGACTTTTTGATTTATCGTGAATGTCTTGCGAAGAATATTCTTATCATGGAATATCTTCGTCTTGTCCTTGTAAATTCTTGCATTCTCATAAGCTTCATTACGGATTTCTGCAAGTTCATTCAATTGTAGTTTGCGTAACGAGCTTGCCTTGTCAGGATTGAAATTTATCTTCTTAATAGCCCAATACGCCTTATGTTCCAACTCCACAGGCAAGTGACAAGCCTTCCCATAGACAAGTCTATAGGGAGACATTCCAATAGGAGTTTTTAAAGGCAGTACGGTAAGCCCAAAGCGCATCGGTAAGTCGAAGTGACCAATCCTTGCGATCAGGATGCACCGTTTTCTCTAAAATGTGTTTAATCTCTCTATTGGATATCTCAGCTTGTCCACTAGTTTGTGGGTGATAGGGAGTGCTCACTTTGTGCATTACGCCATATTTCTTCATTAATGCTTCAAAAGGGCGATTGCAAAAGTGAGACCCTCCATCACTTATGATGACTCGAGGCGTTCCAAACCGGGAAAGAATGTTTTCTTTTAAGAATCGAATGACCGTTTTATGGTCATTATTCCGGCAAGGGATGGCCTCGACCCATTTGGAAACATAATCAACGGCAAGCAAGATGTATAAGTTTCCAAAAGAAGATGGGAATGGGCCCATGAAATCGATGCCCCAACAATAAAAAATTTCGATAATTAAGATGGGATTGAGTGGCATCATATTTCTACGGGAGATTCCTCCTAATTTCTGACAAGGTTCGCAAGCTTTGCAAAACTCATGTGTGTCTTTGAACATGGTGGGCCAATAAAACCCACATTGCAGAATTTTCGCTGTGGTCTTTTTAGCCGAAAAATGGCCACCACATGCTTGAGAATGACAGAAGGAGATGATACTTTGTTGCTCATCATCTGGGACACATCTCCTTATGATTTGGTCGGGACAATACTTGAAACAAGTATGGGTCGTCCCATAGAAATTTCCGTACCTCTGAGAAGAATCTATCCTTATCTTGCCTTTTCCAATATGTAGGAATTGTACCTGTAGCAAGATAATTTAGCAATGTCCGCATACCATGGCAATTGGGGAAACAACAAAAAGTTGTTCATCAGGGAACATGTCATTGATTGCAGTCGTTTCAGGGGAATCAGTGAGGACAAGTCGAGAGAGGTGGTCAGCTACTACATTCTCTACTCCTTTCTTATCACGTATTTCTAAGTCGAATTCTTGGAGTAGGAGGATCCATCTTAATAACCGTGGTTTAGCATCCTTCTTAGAGAAGAAGATACTTAAGCGCGGCAATGGTCAGTGAATACAATGATCTTGGATCCAATCAAGTAGGATCTGAACTTCTCCAAGGAAAAAACTACGGCTAAAAGTTCCTTTTCAGTAGTGGGTGTAGTTTGCCTGGGCTGAGTTTAGGGTTCTACTTGCATAGTAGATAACACATGGCTTTTTATCTTTTCTTTGGCCTAACACGGCCCCAATAGCATAGTCGCTAGCATCGCACATAATCTCAAAAGGAGGCTCCAATCAGGTGGTTGCATTATTGGGGCGCATGTCAACATGCCTTTAAGGGTGGTAAAGGCCTTTTGAACATTCTTCACTCCACTCAAATGAATTTTCCTTTTGAAGTAGGTTGCATAAAGGACGAGAGAGTGAACTGAAATCCTTTATGAACCGTCTATATAAAATCCTGCGTGTCCTAAAAAGGACCGTATATCTCGTATGCTTTTGGGTGGTGGAAGGTTAGAGATAAGGTCAATTTTCGCCTTGTCGACCTCAATTCCATTTTGTGAAACGATGTGACCAAGTACAATTCCCTTTTTAACCATGAAGTGACACTTTTCCCAATTGAGCACAAGGTTCTTTCTCTTCACATCTTTTAGCACAGATTTCAAGTGCTCAAGGCACTCATCAAAGCTACAACCGAATACGGAAAAATCATCCATGAAGACTTCGAGAATTGTCCCCACCATGTCAGAAAAGATGCTCATCATACAACGCTGAAAGGTGGCAGGGGCATTACATAGTCCAAACGGCATCCGTCGATAGGCGAAAGTGCCGAATGGACATGTGAATGTAGTCTTTCTTGGTCTTCACGGGCAATTTCTATTTGGTGTACCCTGAATAGCCATCAAGGAAGCAAAAGTGGGAATGACCCGCCAACCGTTCTAAAATCTGATCAACAAACGGTAGGGGGAAGTGGTCTTTCCTCGTGACAGTGTTTAGCTTCCTGTAGTCAATGCACATTCTCCAACCGGTAGTGACTCTAGTTGGTACGAGTTCATTATTCCGGATTTCTTAGGCACCACTTGAGTTGGGCTCACCCATTGGCTATCAGATATTGGGTAAATGATACCTACATCCAATAGTTTCACCACTTCGGCCTTAACCACATCCTTCATATTTGGATTTAGTCGTCTTTGTGGTTGCCGGGATGTCTTTGCATTTTCCTCAAGATGTATGCGGTGAGTGCAAATCAGTGGGTCTATGCCTTTGAGATCCGCAATTGTCCATCCGATGGCACTCTTGTGCTCTAATAGAGTGGCTATTAGCCTACTCTCTTGTTCCTCATCCAAGTGGGAAGAAATCACCACTGGATATGTCTCATCTCGACCTAAATAAACATATTTTAGCTCACTTGGCAATGGTTTTAGGTCGAGTTTTGGTGCCTTAATGTTGGATGGGAGGGCCTTGTTTCATTTATAGGCAAAGGTTCAATTGGGGTCCTCCATCTTTTATTTTCACGCACCATCATCACATCTAGAATGGCATCCATCTCTTGTGTTGTATCATCATTCATATCATGGAGATGGGCCACACATGCCTCCAAAGGGTCGGAAAATAGTGACAAGGGGATTGTATCTTCCACGAATGATTCGATCATGTTTAATTCGTGGATATCATCATCAACTTCCCGCGGTTGTTTGCATAACTCAAATATGTTAAGCTCAAGGGTCATATTTCCAAAGGACATTTGTACAAGTCCGTTTCTACAATTGATAATGGCGTTTGAGGTAGCTAGAACGGTCGTCCAAGTATGACGGGAATTTGAGTACCGGTGCCTATCACAGGATGTGTGTCCAAGACAATAAAATCTACTGGGTAGTAGAATTTATCAACTTGGACTAGAACATCCTCTACCATTCCTCTCGGTATCCGGATGGATCTATCAGCAAGTTGGAGTGTGGTTTTGGTGGGTTTCAATTCACCTAACCCAAGTTGTTCATAGACCGAGTATGGAATGAGATTCACACTTGCCCCCAAGTCGAGTAGGGCTTGTTTAATCTGGTAGTCTCCTATGATGCATGATATGGTTGGACTACCCGGATCTTTGTATTTTTGGGGCACCTCTTGTTTGATGATGGCACTCAAATTCTCAGCCAAAAGCACTTTGTTGTGAACGTTATGTTTCCTTTTGATTGTACACAATTCCTTTAAAAATTTGGCATAAGATGGTATTTGTTTTATTGCATCCAACAGCGGAATGTTGATCTTCACCTGCTTGAAAACTTCCAGAATTTCCAGATTTTTATCTAAAGGTTTAGGTGAAATCAACCTTTGTGGAAATGGGGCAACCGGCTTGTATTGTCTTTCCGGTTCTTTCTCTTGTGGAATATTGTTTGGGCTATCATCCTCTTTGGGAGTTTCCGGATCCTTAGGCTTGGGGCCTTCACCGGATTGGATTTATCAATTTCTTTCCCACTTCTCAAAGTGGTGATAGCTTGGACATGTTCCGTATGGTGGGAGGATGAGCTTGCATCTTGTATCTCATACTGGGTCCTTGGGTTAGGAAGAGTTTGAGCAGGAAGTGTGCCCTTCTCTCTACCACTCAGGTGAGCTTCAACTCTAGCCAGAGATGTTTTCAATTCATTAATGGCTTGGTTTGAATTTTGATTGAATTTCAATTGCTCTTGCATGAACCATCTATTTTTAGAGAATTTGTTGTTGAGCTCTTAATTGTGCATATTCTAACCCCAATTCTTCACTCATTGTGCAAAGTTTATATGGTTTGAACACTAATCTAATGCATGTTTTGTGACTACAGGACTGAGAGTGGTTCCACCTAATTGAAGATAAAAAGGGCTCATTTAGGACTATTTGATGAAGAACATTTGAGGACCAAAGAAGAAGGAAGCAAAGAAAGAAGAAAGCAGAAGAAAGAAAGGAAGAAAACAAGAAGAAAAGAGGCCTGACCGGTCATGACCGGTCAGCCATGCACATTGGGAATCTGCTGAAGACATCCGACAGGTCATGACCGGTCGGACATGGCTACTGGAACAGGAGTGAGGACGTCCGACCGGTCATGACCGGTCGGACATGATTGCTGGACCAATATTGAATGAGGCCGACCGGTCATGACCGGTCGGCCATACTTGCTGGAACGTCAATGTAGACGTCCGACCGGTCATGACCGGTCGGCCATGCTTGCTGGAATGAATGTGTATTGAGGCCGACCGGTCGTGACCGGTCGGCCAGGTGTACTGACTTAGAAACTCCTAAGTAACGTCCGATTTTCTCTGCGCTGCGTAAGTGTTACGCACTTTCTCGATTCTTCTGAAGTCGTGGAACCTCCAGACTATAAATAGACACCTAGGGATTGTTCCTAAGGTATCCTAGAAGGGTTCAAGCGAGGTTGGAGGCTGTGGAAGTGAAGATTGGAGTTTCACAACTCCTTTTGGTTTGCTTTGCTGTTTTTATGCTTTTTGTAGTTGTTTCATGTTTCCTTGGATCATGAGCAGCTAAACCTCTTAGCTAGGGCTAAGAGGTGAAGCTTGTAGTGTATCTAAGATGTTTTAATTCGTAGTTAAGTGGTTTTCAGTTTGGAATTCATGATTATGAACTAAGGTTTGAAGTTTATACAAGTTTTTAAGTAATTTCTCTTAGTCTTGTGATGACTCATGGATGTTTGGATGGATTACTTATCTTCTTAATTTGTTTGCAACGGTCTAGACCTGTATGATCCGAGGAATTGGAGTGCGCTCTAGTACCAAGCTCTTCATAAAGGGACTTCATGCCAAAGTTCTAGTTTTGGTTGATTATCTGGAATATGTATGGATTGTGCATATAATTTGAATCCAGTTCAAATCATGATCTAGCCTTGTCTTGTGAGAAGACTTGAGGATGGTTATGATTGGGAATTGGACTTATAGAAAAGGTGAATGACCTATGCAATGAGCATGCTCAGATCAGCCTAGAGTTGAGTGAACTTTATGCACAGAACTTACATGTTACAGACTTCTGGTTTAACAGTTCTATCATCCGACTAGATAGACCTGACTGGTAATTCTAGTTGAGAGAATGGGAAACCACAGCGGATTGAACATCGAGGATTGCTACAAGTGAATCCTCGAACCCCTAGTGCCTTCTTATAATTGTTTACATTCAATTTAGCTTAAACTGTTATCACACACACACATTTTATTCAAACTTTGATTGTTAGCTTCAATAGAAACTTGTGGATGAGTTTGTGACATCCTACATAAGTCCCTGTGGATCGACCTCGGTATTACCGAGTTTATTACTACATCGCAACCCTACACTTGGGGAAGCGAACAAGTTTTTGGCGCCGTTGCAGGGGACCTTGACGGTTTTCACAAATTTCTGAAATTAGTATCTATTTAGGACTCTTTTAGATTATTAGAACTAACTTAGTTTTTTATTTGATTTTTTCAAGGATTTCTAGGAAGCTGAAGAAGATTCAAGGATTTCAAGTGCGAATCAGGTTCTATCCTTCTAAAACCTTACTCTTCTCCTTCTCTCCTAGTCATTCTTATTTTATTCATCTCTTGTAGAGTGGGTGGAGACTCCTTTTGGATCTCTGAAAGGTCGGCCTTTTTGCCACCTGGATTCCTATTGGTCGGCTCAGCCGCCTTGGTTCACCTTGTGCTAGAGATTTCTTTTCTCATCTCTATTCTTT
>PVNU02003744.1:0-81370 GCA_003013855.2 Liriodendron chinense | reverse complement strand
CCCGAATCATATAGGGGTTAAGTAGACTATTATATATTGATTTTCTTATTAGTTAAATAATACATAGTTTTTTTTTCTCACACACCTTGCTAGGAACGATCCACATGTCTATCAATTTAATAAACATTTCGGTAGGCCCTAAGACTATTATATACTAATTTTTTTATTAGTTAAATAATACATAGTTTTTTTTTTCCTCATACCCTGCTGAGAACGGTCCACATGTCTGTCAATTTAATAAATCTGATCGATGTGTCTGAAGCATCATCCCATTACTCTAACCACGTTGATGCTTCAAGATGTATGATTTAAATCTGCACTACATTTTATCCATTTATTTCTCTCTTTTAGTATTTGCGTAATAAAAATAATCTAAAAAAAGCCTCCGTTTATATATATATATATAATATATATATATATATATATATATATATATAATATATATCTGTGTGTGTGTGTGTGTGTGTGTGTGTGTGTGTGTGTGTGACGCCCCGAATTTTCAGGGGTCGAGTACAACCTCGATCCCCAAGATTCCGGGTGTCAGTTATGCTTTGCGGAAGCGTGATTTCTTATTTACGATTCATAAGGCATCAAAGCACTAATTCAGAATCAATTTAAGCAGTAAAGTAAAGACAAAAATTAAATTTAAACTTGACCAATATAAAAAGTGGAAGTAAGACAACTCTCCCGTAAAGTCATCGAACTCATCCTGTAAGGCATCCTCCTCTGAGATACCTGCATCTATCATAACAGAGCCTGGTGGTATTTTGAAACACCATCCCAAGAGTGGGAGTGAGTGATCAACTCAGTGAGAATTATAACTTTAAGTTTAACATGTTATCAAACAAAGAGGGTTAGGCATTGATTCCAATAAAACATCCAAATTCCTATTCTAGTTTTATTAGTGCATGAATGACATGAGATCGCACACCATGCATATTCCGGATGTAACATGAGGAACACAGAGTGGCACTGGCCCCACATCAAGCAACCAGACACTCACAGAACCTCCAAATGCAAATGGGTTGGATCATCCTTCGGCATCCTGGCCTTTAATAGTCAGACAGTTGCCTAGGGGATCCATGACGTGTATGCATGATTTGTTTGAGTTTCATTAAGTCATTTCTCACTCAGCATATTGGCGAAGCCGGAATACCATTGTCCAATCATTGGTCCTGAACGGGACTATCTGGCTCCCAACCGTGCAATGCTAATCATCGCCAGTAGCCCACGCTTCCCTGTCACTTCTACACATCAAAATACGGTTCCCAACATCCTGTTATAAACGGGAGCTGACCAACCTTCTCGGGAACACCGATAGGGTTCGTCGCCCCAGCAATTGCTCCAAGGACACTACGGGAGGTGACTCACCCCAGCGTAGGCCGATGACTCGAACACGGTGTCCCATACCACCATGCCCGGCCCAAGAGGCTTATCGGGAACGCATTGCACATGCAGTTATTAGTGGACCAGACACTTTCTTAGGATCCGGTATTCCGTATTCAGGGGACTGTATTGTTATCATCATCAAACACTCTTTCTGCCATATTTGATAGATTCGATTAAGTCCAGGGGCGTCCGTCTGAATCGGCATGGGCGTAAGCCGTCTGCGTAGTCTAACTACTACCGACCATCTGTGTTTCCCTCGAACCAACCGAATACATCTCAGGTAGCCGACACATCTGGGCTACCCGCCTCAAAATATTTGGGACAGATATTCTGTTTCACAAAGCCTAAGTTTATCTTGTAGCATGCTGGTAACTTAGGAAAAATTCTAACTCGACGCCATGCATGATAATTCCAACTTATATGCATACAAGCAATTCTATGTTTAATATAATCTTAACACGCATCATTCCAGCGGTTTATCTCGCACAAGCATTTCATCAAACACCTTAGCTACAGAAATTCAAAATAACACATATATTGTAATAATACGGGAATAATACAATTAATGAAGATAACAATACCCTAAAGGTTCAATCAATCACAAATCCATCTAAGGTTGATAAAAGAAAACCTAGAGGTATAATTCCGCACCTTAGGGTTTGGGGTTTCTCGGTCGTTCTAGCACCTAGGGTGAGGGTTGGCGGGAACCGGCGAAGCCTAAGATCAAAGCAAGATTAGGGTGAGATTAGTGTACTCAACCCTAAAATGCCTAAAAAGGGAAGATGGCATTCACATCCTACCTCCGATCAAAAGGGAAGTCGATGAAGACGAGAAGACTGGTGGCTAGCACAAGGTTTTACAACCGAGAGGGATGAATCCAAGCACAAGAGCTCACCACCCAAATCTCCACTCTTATTTCTTATTCTTCTCTTCCACTCCTTCTCAATTTCTCTTTCCCTTCTCTCCAAGCAAGCCTCATTTCGGATTTGAGGAGAAAGCCCCAAATAAGAGCTACTTATAACTCTAAAATTGATGCAAATGGCCCTAAAAAGTTGGGCATTGAGTCTCTAACCCTATGGGGGTCTAATTCCACTAGTTGTGGTCCACTTGGGTCCGCGGGGGCCCACCTAGACCATGAAATATTTGCTACACGACAAGATTTATCTAAGGCTATGATCATTCACAATACGGATGCGGCGATCAATGGATATGGCCCAATGTCTATTTAACAGTCACCGATCATCGATCGGAGACGCGACATTAGGGATGTAGTGGGGAAATATTTGGGATTAGGGTCATAAGTTTTATCAAAATCTAACGGCTCGAAAGTCACAACTACGCATAAGTTCGGGTACGTGTAACATGATTTACTTAATTTCTGAATAGTTTCTAGGTAAATTCACACATCACATGTGCTAATACTCTAGCTCTAAGTTATGCGATTCGGTGCACTGAATTGGCTCAGCGTCCGCAAGGGATGTCAAGCCCAGCAAGACGAACATATTTCCTTAGTTTCGAGTTTAATGGCCCATTAACGATCAGTCTAGACTCTATTTAGTATTTTTCAGAATTTTCAAAAATAGAGTTGAGGATGAGATATCTAGGGTATGTTAAATGTGGTCTGATCTACCTACGTCTAAAGTTTGGTCGATTTAAAATTAACATAAGTAGTATTTTGGCCTAACTCGCTCTTATCCGTTGATTTGTAAGTTAGATGAAAGTTGATTAAGTTGGGTTATAAGCGTAATCTAAGCGGTGATTAGTATTGTTCTCGGTTAGATATTCATTATGCATCGGTTTGGTCAATTTATCGATGGTGGGGTCCCTTAGATCTTAGCTTTAGATTTATGGATCACATGATTAAGCTTAAGCTTTTGATAATCGGGCATAGGTATTAGCCCCTTAAGCATGTCTAATCGAATTTGTATAGTTTTTGTTGGTATCACTAGTATGTTTCTTAGAATCGAGCATTAAACGCCGTTAAATAATAAAGTAAATTAATTGGCAAAAATTTTCTCAATGATTTGGAAATTCAAATTGGCAAAAATCTGGGGCGTTACAATTTACCCCCCTTAAAAATAATTTCATCCCCGAAATTGTCTAATGTCACTAAATGAAGATTTTCTCGTTTTGCATGCCTAAATTTTTGTGGATATCATGTTCATGTACGTGCAAGAGTGTATATTAACTATGCTAGCCTAGGTCACAACGGTCTACCCCCCTTAAAAATAATTTTACCCTCGATATTCGAGATATATATGTCAAATCATTTATAGTGTACTAAGTATTCAACCACAAAATTTACATAAGAGGTTGTGTGTATTGTTTTCACGTTCGGGCTAATACGGAGAAACAGTTGTAGTAGGTCTGAATCTGATACTTCGATTCTCTGCCTGACCAGGGCGGAGAACTCGTTGTATCCCTTCCTAGTCCTGATAGATCCGGGTCTTCTGCTCGGTCAAAGCAGTGAGTCCATTGGTAATCGCCCAGGATTGAGAATTGGGTCAGACCGCGAATGCTTCGCAGATGTGTGGTTCCGAAAATTCGTTGTTCGATCATTCTAAACATATGAAAAAAAATATCATGCATCATTGGTAAGTTCATGTTTCACATTTCTAATCGTCCTTTGGGACAAGTTCCAAGAGTCATCTCGTTTAAATCTTATGTGCATTATAGTGGGCACTCGCTTTCCCACATGACCTAAGTTATGTCTCTAAGTTCACACAATCATCCTAATAGTTTTCAAGGGAGCCTAAGTTTGTGTTCAAATTCTTATTTTGTTTCGATCTTTGGGAAAGGGTATTCATTCTTAATTTGACGCAGGGAAGGGTGTGATGAGGAAAAGATCATTGTTTACCTCAGGTGTACAATACCTTGAATCCACAAGGTTATACTTGAATTTAAAGGAAAGAAAATAAATTTTAAAATAATTTTATTGATGTTTTCTTTTTCTAGACGGACTTACAATAATAGAATACAACCCTACTTAAGAGCCTTAATTCGACCAAACTAAAACTTATCTGAAATAGAAAAACATGCTAAGATAAAAAAAAAAAAAAAACATAATTTAATTACACAGGATGATTCTTGACACTATAAGAAGAAAATCCTAAGAAGACACCATTTACTAAAGTTCTAGGATGAAAAAGATACGCCGATCCATCAACAGTTCGTAGCTGTAGAAATTTTCTTAATTTCAATTAGTCTATTGCTCATGTTGGTTTTGACATTTTTAGTCACTAAATTATAAAAAAAAATTGATAATTTATAATTAATTTTAATATTTTATCACAAAATTTCAACCCATTTCAAGTTGTAAAAAAAATTATTAAAATTTTTGGAGTACCAGCTGCTTAAAATCGACATTTTCTGGATAGTTTCCAAACCGTCCTAAATTAGCATTATTATATTATTTATTTTATTTTTTATAATTTTTATATAAAATTAGACTCTTCAATATCTAATATAGCTTTTGAATCACCTCAATCGGAGTTATAACGAAGGAGATATGAATTGTTGAAGTTACCCAAAATGTAGGGCTGAAATTATTAAAATTTAGAATTTTTAACAAAAATAGCCCCAAGACATCCGGTCGACCGGTTAAGGACCCGGTCGACCATGTTTCCATCCGGTCGGCCGGATATGGCCCCGGTCGACCGGTTGTTGCTGTTCAATGACCTTGATGTTATCCGGTCGGCCGGATATGGCCCTGGTCGACCGGTTCTTACTGTTTAGTGATTTTTTTTTTTTCAAACTCTCAACACTTATGACTTTTTTTTTCTCCTTTTTAAAACCCCAACACTTATGAAATTTCTTTCTTCTCTCTCTCTCTCTCTCTCTCTCTCTCTCTTTATTATTATTATTATTTTTTTTTACCAACCATGTTACGAATGACTAAATCTTCCTTCAATAATTGAAATCAATTTCAAAGCATAGTGGATGGCAAAGCTTGAAATAAATTTGACCGTCCCTAAGCCATTTAAGGATGCCATCTATGGACCAATTAAAACATCATCTGTTGATCATCGCCTTACATGAATTTGGACCAATGGATGAACTAGATGTAAAGTCTATACAATGACTCAAGGTAAAAAGTCGTTGATTGATCTAATTTACTGATGTGTTGGAAATCTTGTGGGGCCACATAGTGTAATCATATAAAGGCAAAATGAATAAAAAAAATTGGATTAATGGAATCAAGTTACTTGGGTGATTAACATGTGGCATTGCCCATTATCATAACCATACTATGCCTCGTGGGCCAACTTTTGATGTGAGGTATAAATAGTCTCTCAGGCTTTCTCGACAATTAATTTAGTCTTATGTGTGACCCACTTGAAGTCTGACTCATTTAGCTTTAGGTCAGCAAGAGAAACCTAAAACTATGAACTCAGTATTTTGAGGAAGCTAGTTCCCTATATGCTGATGTCGAAAATTTTCTGTCCTAGGAGAATGATTGTGATTGTAGACACTAGGGCACCCTAATGTTCATGTTTCTAAAGTTCAAATTTCAAAAAAAAATTCAACCGATTTAGAGATTTAATCCCAGGGTTTGTTGTCTTTATATTATTGGATTTCCAATATTGCCAGATACACATAAACTTAGGGAAATCCCCTCCAGGTCTAAACTTTTAATCTTAAACATCAAAACACATGAACATTGTGGTTTGTATATAGGCGCGGCGTTGGGGTCCCCACATTCATGTCTTTCCTCTACTTGGTGCAGCATTCACGGCTTGAACTTGCCTCTCCATGGTGTTCCACCTCTTGGCCATGCCCAAGTCTACCAATGGAAGTGCAAGCCATGACAAGGCTAGGGCCAAGAATGTCATCGTCTTCAAGCAACTACTCTCACCTCACCTTGGGGTAGAGGAGAAACCCCCACACAAAGGTTTGTGGAGCTCTTGAGGAGATTATGAGTTCAAAATGGGAAGAAGGGGAGTGAGTGAGGATTAGGGCTTAGGAATCTTGAAGCAGAGGGTGGAAGCTTAGAGGATTTTAGGGATTTGGAAGGTGGGTTTTTGTTGAATGGGTGGAGTAATGAAATAGGGAAAGAGGGGTTTTTGTTTATGTTGAGAGAAAGGGGGGAAAATCCATTTTTAAAACAAAAACGAGTCTAATCTGGTCGACCGGCTGGCAATCTGGTCAACCAAATTACGCTATCTCAACTTTCCAATTTCTTTCCACTTTCCAATTGTTCTCTGGCAGTAACAACCAATTGACCAGTTTGCAATCTGGTCGACTGGATCTTGCTGTGTTATCCAGTCACAAACTCATCCTTAGGGGCTCCCAAAAACGCCATTTGCTCTCTTGATCTCATCCCCATATCTTAGCAAACTTGGTCACCTCTTCTTGCTCCCAACCGACCCACAACTCGCACAGATAAACTATCTATTGGAAGCATCTAAATACTAAACGCTCTCTATCCTAACTCATGGATCCACAGGAGTTTCTACTCCTAGGGGTTCCACTCTCATCCTCTAACCTAGCCCCAACAAAATTTCGACCTTAGGTCTCCCCATTGATTTCAAAAGCGCCCAAAATCCAGGACCTAAATCAGGGTCCATCTACTCCAAGATTGAATCTACGGGGATCAGGGATTTGAGAAATCGAGTCTAAGGTTTAAGGTCACTAATCTCAAAGTCTTATCTACGCTTGCGTGAAGTTTGTGGCAAGCCCATAACTCACTGCCCAGTTCAATTCTAAACTCGCGCACTGATACCAATTGTGACGCCCCGAATTTTCAGGGGTCGAGTACAACCTCGATCCCCAAGATTCCGGGTGTCAGTTATGCTTTGCGGAAGCGTGATTTCTTGTTTACGATTCATAAGGCATCAAAGCACTAATTCAGAATCAATTTAAGCAGTAAAGTAAAGACAAAAATTAAATTTAAACCTGACCAATATAAAAAGTGGAAGTAAGACAACTCTCCCGTAAAGTCATCGAACTCATCCTGTAAGGCATCCTCCTTTGAGATACCTGCATTTATCATAACAGAGCCTGGTGGTGTTTTGAAACACCGTCCCAAGAGTGGGAGTGAGTGATCAACTCAGTGAGAATTATAACTTTAAGTTTAACATGTTATCAAACAAAGAGGGTTAGGCATTGATTCCATACAAAACATCCAAATTCCTATTCTAGTTTTATTAGTGAATGAATGACATGAGATCGCACACCATGCATGTTCGGATGTAACATGAGGAACACAGAGTGGCATTGGCACCACATCAAGCAACCAGGCACTCACAGAACCTCCAAATGCAAATGGGTTGGATCATCCTTCGGCATCCTGGCCTTTAACAGTCAGACAGTTGCCTAGGGATCCATGACGTGTATGCATGATTTGTTTGAGTTTCATTAAGTCATTTCTCACTCAGCATATTGGCGAAGCCGGAATACCATTGTCCAATCATTGGTCCTGAACGGGATTATCTGGCTCCCAACCGTGCAATGCTAATCATCGCCAGTAGCCCACGCTTCCCTGTCACTTCCACACATCAAAATACGGTTCCCAACATCCTGTTATAAACGGGAGCTGACCAACCTTCTCGGGAACACTGATAGGGTTGGTCGCCCCAGCAATTGCTCCAAGGACACTACGGGGAGGTGACTCACCCAAGCGTAGGCCGACGACTCGAACACGGTGTCCCATACCACCATGCCCGGCCCAAGAGGCTTATCGGGAATGCATTGCATATGCAGTTATTAGTAGACCCGACACTTTCTTAGGATCCGGTATTCCGTATTCAGGGGACTGTATTGTTATCATCATCAAACACTCTTTCTGTCATATTTTGATAGATTCGATTAAGTCCAGGGGCGTCCGTCTGAATCGGCATGGGCGTAAGCCGTCTGCGTAGTCCAACTACTACCGACCATCTGTGTTTCCCTCGAACCAACCGAATACATCTCAGGTAGCCGACACATCTGGGCTACCCGCCTCGAAATATTTGGGACAGATATTCTGTTTCACAAAGCCTAAGTTTATCTTGTAGCTGGTAACTTAGGAAAAATTCTAACTCGACGCCATGCATGATAATTCCAACTTATATGCATACAAGCAATTCTATGTTTAATATAATCTTAACACGCATCATTCCAGCGGTTTATCTCGCACAAGCATTTCATCAAACACCTTAGCTACAGAAATTCAAAATAACATATATTGTAATAATACGGGAATAATACAATTAACAAAGATAACAATACCCTAAAGGTTCAATCAATCACAAATCCATCTAAGGTTGATGAAGAAAACCTAGAGGTATAATTCCTCGAGTCGGGTCGGGTCACCTTTAACCTAACATGACCCATAAATATCCGGATTGGGTCGAATCAACCTAAAATTGAATTCGAGTCAATTTCCAACCCTAAAATAGAAAAATCCGAGTCGGGTTAGCGAGTCGGGTTGAATTTTACCAGTCTACTTCCAGTGCCCTTTCGCACTCGCCCCACCCACCCCTAAAAATCTCAAAAACAAACCCAGCTCCCCTCCGGCCGAATCGACCTCGCCCAGCGGCCCCAGCCTAACCAACGACCCCCTCCGGCCGTCGGCTCACCTCCTCCTCTCCGGCTCTCCTCATCTCTAATTTATCTCCCACCTCGCCCAGCCTCACCTCCTCCCTCTCCGGCTCTCCCTCATCTTGAATTTGTGAGTTGTAGCTTGAAATAAGCTTGAAGAGTATCGGCTTGAAAGGCAAGTGTAACGCCCCGGATTTTCACTAACTTGGAAATTGGAAGTCTTTGGGCATTACCTTCGGTATGTCGGTTATAGGCGTACCCGCACGTGTGTTCACATGTATTGGGGACTAAAATGAATGTTTTTACCAAAGAAATGATGGAATTAGTTTAGAAGTTGGAAGATCACATGGTTCGGAAGAGTTTTCCGACGATTAGGTTGACTCGGGTATGTCGCTGTCTGTAGAGACTAAGTAAAGAACCCTGAATTATCAATCCACACGTAGATCGACGAGACCATCATGGATTTTTACCGGACCTTGGTGTTTTAGCCTATTTGAGGTATTTCAGATTTTTGATTAAGCTCTGAAAACCGTTGATATAGTGTACTGCCTGCCATTGGGTTGGCAGTCAGGGACTTATTCGATCGATCAAGCGGGACACGGTCGACCGATAGTGGCCATTGTTGGTTTGTCGTCGTCCACTTGGGTCCACCGAATAAGCCCCGTTCAGAGTTAATCATTATTATGTTTGACCGTTGAATCACATCCTATGGAATCTAGAATACCATCATTCCCACTGTGAATAGTTCACTTAAAACCATATTGCGACTCGATACACCAAGTCTCATGAGCCAGGCATGGTGGTATGGGACACCGTGTTTGAGCTGTCGGCCTACGCTGGGGTGGTGCCTCCCCGTAGTAACCAGTGAGCATTGACAGGGGTGACCGATTGTTGTTCGAATGGCCCTTGTGACAAATGTGATCTTGGCCGATGTTTGTGTGCCTGTGCACCATTCGAACGACCTGGGCATGCATTGGGATAATTACGAATGAAACGCCCGCACCTCTGAATAAATTAATCGTATTTGATATTTGGGATATGAGACCTTCCGTTTGATTTGGTCGTAGCTGACGAGTCACGGTTGAACCAGGCTTTCATGGTAGGATAACTCAACTTTGGATCGAGGGGGTACTGGCGATGATTGGTTACGCATCACAGGGAGCCAGATAGTCCCTGTTAGACTTTACGATACGATGTGGTATTCTGGCTTCACCAATTTGCTGGATGAATTGGACTAATAAATACTTTAATTAATCATGCATACATGACATTGCATTTGAGGGGGACTCGTGTAGCCTGGTTGCTTGATGTGGCGTCAGCGCTATCTTGAGCACCTCATGTCATTTCTCTGTGTCATCCGGGCTGTGTACTCAGTCACGACTTACGACCTGCTAGACAGGTGGACTATGGATTCTGATACCAGTTGGTCGGGCCAGGGTTTGCCCGGGACATGCATTGTGTGCGGAATCATGACATCCATGCGTTTAATCAACTAGCCTAGGATGATGTATGATTTGTATGTAGACATTACCTTAACTTGATTGATTTGACAACATGCTTAATAATATATATATAAACCTGTTTATAATTTAAATATCATGAGTCTAACCTTGGGGCTTATTTCTTCACTATGTTGGCGTTTTTGACGCCTTCTATTGACATATGCAGATGTCTCAAGAATAGGACCAGTTGGTGGCGCGCATGGGCGCCTTAGTAGTCTTTTAGCTTCGTCCCTCTTGGTAGTTGTATTTTCCTTCCTATTACATCTATTGTAATTCGTATAATTCTCATATGGCTAACTGCGATTGAATTGTTCATCTAGGGTGTTAGCCCTATATTTTTAGATTTAGTTACCTCCGATTTGCTTATGATCCGTTAATTGAAATGCGTTACTCTGATTAATTGTAAATGGATGAATATAAATCTGATTGAGGACACACGTGGGTGCATTTCCACGTGTGGCATTCCTAAAATAGCATTTTATTTAGTTAACACTCGGGAACTCGGGATCAGAGTCTCCGTACTCGGGTGCCGAAATTTCGAGTTGTTACAGCAAGTTCGATGTAGGCTTGAAAGCTAGGGCTCGAATTCAGGCTAGAAAACTTAAAGCTCTCGAACAGGCTCGAATTCAGCTCGAAAGTTTGTCCCAAACCAAGCCAAGCCCACCACTTGGACTCGAGGACCAAGCCAAGCCAAGCTCGGGCTCAGGTCGCCCGCTGACTAAACCAAGCCGAACTGGGCAAAGCTCGGTTCAGCTCAGCTCATGTACACCTCTACTTCTATTTCTACCCATTCACACACAGTTATCAGTGACACTATAAAACACGTATGTTAGATCTGAACTTTTCATCTAGCTAGAAATAACTCATAAATCTCCCACCTTATGCAGTTGAGCATGCGTTTTATCCATGACATTCATACATTTTTCCGGACGACACCACAGGAAAAGGTGGGGATTAAACGCTTACCATTGAAAGCTTCCTAGGGCCACAAAATTTTTGGATTAATCTGATTTTTTTTTTTCCCCTTCCTAAGGTTCTATGTTATCTTATGAACAGATTAGATGGAAATAAGATGACGGTGAGGCCCAAGAAGGTTTCGACGGTGGGTGTTATTGTCTGCACTGGTTCATGTGGTGTGGTCCGCTTGAGCTTTCAATCTGTCTCATTAATGGCTCATGTACAAAAATGATCTAAAAATGGATGGACGGCGGAGATAAATACATACATCATAGTGGAGCCAACATAGCTTTGCCACGTGTACACAGTACGAACTGGGTGCTGTGTTCTACACTACGCAAATGGAGTCTATTAAGCATATTCAACAACATTTGTATGCATCGTCCCCTACCACTGAGATCGCCGAAGAACTCGAGGCGAACACATACGAAGCGGCAAGAAATCCAAATATGAACTGGTTAAATTCCAAATTTGCCGAAGATGACCTGCACGACGAACCGGAAGCCAGCTCCAACGTCCTATACAGATTTTGCCGGACAGAATTCTCTACCGTGACCAAGGGAAGAGGTACTTCTATCCTCGAGGGGTGTCCTTGGGACCTTGCTATCGCTGCGAGCATCATCTCAAGGCAATGGAGAAGCACAAGATCAAGGCAGCTAATCGATTCGTTGACGAATTGACGAAGGAGCAAGACGAAACTCAAGCGAGGGAAAGGTTCGACAAAAGTTCAAGGAAGTGATAAGTGTGGTGAAAGCGTACTACCCTGACGAGGTGATAGAGCATCTGACTGACGATGAATTCATAAGCATGATGTTCTTGGATGGTTGCTTCGTTTTATATTTCATCCTAGGCATGAACGAGAGAGACATCAGCTTGGAGCTAAGCAATGACCTCATTCCTCTCATTGTTCGGGGACATGTTCTTGGTGGAAAACCAGCTCCCATTCGAAGTCCTTGATGAATTGATGATATTGAAACTCGGCTCTAGCTCGAAAGGGAAAGAAGAGATCTTGGAATTCATCAACTGGAATGTCCTCGTTCCCATGGGGATGTTTTATCCGAGGGGTTCCTCTCTGAAGTCGGTTGTTTGGAGCCAAAATAGTAAACCGCTTCACCTCCTCGACATTCTCCGGACCATTTTGATGGACTTCCCTCCCTCGAACTGGGAAGAAAAGCACAGCAACAGGCCGCAACACTTCGGCTCTGTTATGGAACTAAAGGACGCTGGGATCAGGTTCGAGAAGAGCTACAGTAAATGTATGATGGGCATCAGGTTCGAGAAAAACTTCTTGTTAACACGGCTGTTGCTTCCGCCAATGTTCATCAACGATGCCACCGTATCTCTGCTGCTGAACTTAACCGCCTTCGAGATGTGCTTCCACAAGCATTCCGGATGCGGTGTTACCTCCTACATTTGCTTTCTGAATTCTCTCATCAAAGATGGCGCAGACGTGCAAGAGCTCCGGTCCAAGGGCATACTCCACACCCTCAGCAGCAACGAAGAGGTGGCGCGTCTATTCAACGGGTGGCCGTTCCAGGCGACGACGGATCTCAAGCGGTACAGAGATGTCATTATGAGCATCCGCTGGCACCGTGAAAATAGAGTGAAGACATCCATAGCCAGATGGTCTGACACCTATTTCGGGAACACGTGGATAGCCGTCTCCTCCCTTGCTGCATTTCTCCTTCTCATCTTTACGATCATTCAGACGGTTTGTACCATCATCACGACTGTCCGTTCATGATTCTCTTTCCTTGTAATGTTGCGATCGTCTGTTGCTACGTTAAGTTTCAAATTATCGTGCATCCATATTTGGAAGGAATTTTAATCTTTTTATTCTATATATTTTCTTTTTCAATAATAAAAAAATTTTCCTTCCACGTATGAAGCGTTCCATATATGGTGAAATTGACTGAGAGTAGCATTCCAGTCAGACACGAGTGAAAACTTTGGAAGGGGATTGAGTCCTGCTGTGGGGCCCACCGTTATGTATGAGTTTTATCCGTGCCGTCCATCCATTTTTCCATTTCTCTTTAGGGCAGGAGCCTAAACATGAGGCAGAACCAAGGCTCGAGTGGACCATATAGCGGGGGATTGAATACCCGTCGTTGAGACCTTCTTAGGGCCCATCGTGTTCCATGTATTTTTCCCGGTAATTTCAGGATATGAGCCCAAAAATTATCAAGGCTCATGTGGACCGTACAGTGGGCATTGAACGCCCACCGTTGAAAACTTCCTAGAGCCCACTGTGATCTTTATTTTTTCATCCAAGCTGTTCATAAGCTCACATAGCCCTTGAAACACATGCATCACGGTGGGCCCCACAGAGACCTTCCTCACCAAGTTGTTACCCGTGCCTCGCCCAATCCGCGGCCAATCTGCTTCCCAAGACTTTGAACTCGGACTCCGTGAGGCGGTCACCGTGGGACACACCTTGACGTATGTGTTGTGCATCCATGCCGTCCATCCGTTTTTCCAAATTATTTCAGGGCATGTGTAAAAAAGTAAATGAAGCTGATTCAATTCTCACGTAAGCCACACCACAATGGTGATTGGATGCTCACCTTTAAAAGCTTCCTTATTGCCCCACCTATTGTTTATTTGCCATCCTACGTGTTGATAAGGTCACACAGACCTGAATGGAGGGAAAACACAAAGATCAGATTGATCCAAATCTTTTGTGGGCAACAAGTTGTTTTTAATGATAGGCTTTCAATCACAGCCGTTCCTTTGGTGCGGTCCACCTGAGATTTGAATTTAGCTTTAATTTTGGATCCATGCTCTATAAGCTATCAAAACAGATGGACGGTGCGGATATACAACACATACATCTAAGTGGGCCCCACGGTCACGGCCTACCTGACTACCTCGGTGTTTTCCGGCCTCACCGAATGGGCATTCGGAAACTTTCTTATTTGTTTTGGCAGAAGGAGCGGAATAGGTGCGGTCCGGGCTCACCCAACATGTTGCGGCCCTAAACTTGGGGCCCACTTGATGATGTATGTATTGTATATCGGATGTGCGGATTGGATGTCATTTAGACTTTACACGGAGTCCACTTTTGCTCGGCTCCAGCAGAGATTCCTGTGGACTCGACTCCGTGTGATGATTCCGAATGGTTCTGATTGGCTCATCTTAACCGTCTGATTTTTCTCACTAGGTTTGGACGGCTGAAGATTTCGACTGTCCATTGGACCCTAGATTCAGGATGGTCAATGTGATCTTTTGGGTACGCTGTTCTCAAAAGTGGGACTTAAGAGTTGGATGGTCTGGATTGACTGCACGTGTGCCGTGTATATGATGGACGTAACACCACGGCTTTAAAAAATGGAGTTGATCCGTCACCCAGTCCTGTACAAAGGGAGGGGATGACTAGATCTTACTCACGCATTTTTCCTAGGTACAGCCCGCACGCCTGATTTCAATATCGACCGTACAAATTGTGTGTCCGGTCATCTTAAAGATACATATGAAAAATTGGATATCATTATCGATGCCATGTGGAAGATGATGTGAGCACGAGATAACCAACCATATAAAAATCAAGAGTATCATATGACTGGAAAATGTTGTACCCTATTTCTTACTTAGCCCCATCAGACGAAAATGTTGTACCCTGTTTCTTACATAGCTCAATCAGAGGAAAATGTTGGACCCTGTTTCTCGCATAGCTCAATCAAGATGAGGATTTATATGTGTCCCTGCACACAACCGGCAAAAAAAAAAGCCCGAAGTGATACCGTAGGTAACAGGAAGCGGCCGACTGCAGCTCGCAACACAAGCAAAGCGGCCAAGTGTTGTTTCTCAGCTATGGAACAACAGCCTATTGAGGTCTGCATCAAATGAACAACGGTAGATTGATATTTTGCATTCAAGGAAAATAGCCTATTGAGGTTTGTAGCCTGGAACAATGGTTGATTTCGTCTTGTAGTCAAACTCAGTCTGCTATAACTACTTGGACAAGTGTAAATAGGAGAAAGGAAGAAAGCCTTTCGAATGTTGGAAGTGTTGAAATAGCTGTTGTGACCATCAAAATATGACAGAGTGTGAGGTGGGTTCTACAAACAGTTATGGGCGATAAGTGGCATGAAGCTGAACGTGGTGCATCTAGAGAGCTCCTCACTATTGGTAAGTCTATAAATAGCCAAAAAAATTAATAGAGCAAAAGGTCCAGCACCAACCAAACCCAATTAAAACTATTTCTCAATTATCATGCTCTTTGACATCTTAATATTTATATTCCTTAGTATAATTAACATTATCAGTTTCATTTTCATCTTCATTAGCATAATTTTATTCTTTATGTTTCATAGCTTTAGTTGTGAAATTACTATTCGTAGCAGTGAATCCGTAACTGTTATCTAGTAGCCGATAATTCTAGTTGTACTTGAAGTTTATGCTCACACGCTGGACTCATTTTAATGAAGTGTCCTACACGGAAAGAAGATTTACAACACGTTTCATGCAGCCGACTATAAGTGTCCCTTTTCAATATACTTTAGTTAGTTTCGTATTAAAAGTCATTTTATACAAAACGTAGAGGAGTAACCCATCATTGGAGGATGAACTCTACCCTCCAAATATCGCCTGATCTTTTTTAAGCAATTGTGCGAGTGACTGAATAGCTGACCGATCGATACCGATCTTGGTTATATACGACCGACCACGACATATCTGTCTATCTTGGCACTTGGGGTCATTGTTGTTCAGTTTGAATCGAGTCGCACAATCAATTATGGCAAGCCTGCAATCACTTTACACGTGTGACTAAAAAATTGAGGACAATTTTTTTTTATGCCCAGTGGGACAAGATTTCAAACACAATTTAGATCTTCTTCTACTTGGTTGCCATAGATATTCATTGTGCACTGGTTGTGCACAAGCAACATTTTTTGGCAATGAGTTCAAAGGAGTACAGATCCTTTAGGGACAAGTAGAAGAATTGATCCATAAGGGTCTATTGAGAGAGAGTGTGAGTCCATGCACTGTACTGGCTTTATTAAATCCAAAGAAGGACAGGAGTTGACACACGTGGCTGGTTATGCCCTTTGGTCTATCGACACACCAAGCACTTTTATGAATCTGATAAATCAAGTGTTGAAGACATTCATTGGATGGTTTGTGGTGGTTTATTTTGATGACATACTGATTTATAGCCAGAACAAAAAAGATCACATGGGGCATCTCAGGCAGGTGCTACAAGTTTTGTCGGATAATAAGTTGTACTTAAATATGAAAAACTGCAGTTTATGGAGATCATTATTGTCTCCGAAGGGATAAACCTTACATCACGCTAGAGGGGTGGATAGCTTATAGTGAATGGAAGTTTGTCTGGGAGGACAACAAAATATATGTGGGCCCAATAGTTGGTCTTGGAGCTACCGCTGAAGAGGGCGCCACTGATACAAGGAATAGACAAGGGTCAGGTGAGCATGCCGGGCCTTCACAGCTGTTGGACCAGGCCGACAGCGATGATGAGACGCGCTCTTCAAGGGGGCGAGAACCGAGCAGTCCACGAGTAAGAACTTCTCCTAGTCGACAAGCACCTCTACTTACGAAGCGTAAACGACTGATGAGAGACCTGGCCATTGAACTGGGAGTAGACCCATGACCATTAGATGGTGTCGGGTGAAGGATCGAATGAGCCTGGTCCGGATGTTGCCGAAGAAGGAGAGTTCGCCCTTAGGTAAGGGGCGAAGCTGACGTTGCAGCCGAGGAAGGCCCTCAAGACAAAGCAGGCGTCGATGGGGCAAAAGGCGATAACGTCATAGATCTTTGTGATGACGACGACGCGGATTATGCGAATGTATGCGACGAAGGGGATGTTGGTGATGGCGGATCCGACGGGGTTGAGCAATTTCACGATGCCCGGGGAGCAGCTGATGCTCCACATTCAACGGACTCCTTTATCATAGAGATAGGGGGACTACCATCGTTTGACTAGGTTGGTCTGGAGGCTGAGGCTACATCACAGGCGGGAGGTATCCTAGGCCCAAGTGAACCAACTGAGGAAGTTCGGCCATCAAGTTCCGGTGTTGTGGATGTTGACAATGATAACAGGTCGGGCCCCGTCCTAGAGCTCATTCAGGACGTCCTCATTGCACCCGTATCTTCTGTACAAGAGCATGGGGTGGGATTAGTCCTGACTAGAGTTGTACACGAACCGAGCTAGCTCGAAAAGCTCGCTCGGTTCGGCTCGATTCAGAGGGTGGATTAAGCCAAGCCAAGCCGAGTATGTGTGCTCGTTGGAAATTTGAGCCAAGCCCGAGCTTGACCTGAGCTCAGCTTGTAGAAGGCTCGGTATATTTTTTACTTAAAAATAATATATATATATATATATATATATATATATATATATATATATTCTATAATATAATAAAATATATATATATTTCACGCCCTTTTGCCCTAATTCTTTTGTCCAGCGTCCTTTCGCACTCGCCTGCCCACCCCTAAAAATCTCAAAACTAAAACCTCCTCCCCTCCCACCGAATCAATCTCGCCCGATGGCCCTAGCCTGACCAGCATCCCCCTCTAGCCATTAGCCTCACCTGCTCCCTCTCCGGCACTCCCTCATGTTTGGTTTCTCTCCCCCGTCGCCAGCGTCCTTTCGCACTCGCCCGCCCACCCCTAAAAATCTCAAAACTAAAACCCCCTCCCTGTTAGTGCACTTTTCTGTGGCATACTAGTGTACCTTGTTTGTCAATTACTTAGGTCAGTGGGTCTAGTATCGGTTGAGCTTAATGAAGACGAAGATCGAAGACTCAAGACGGACCGGCTGCATCAAGGAAGAATAAACAGGTAAAAGTGATGCCTTGGTGTGCCTTGCCTTGACCAAACCCTAACCCATAACCTCTTAGATGACTTGCACCACCTAGGTATACCTTTAGTCATCATCATTCGTCTTAGAACTCCATGAAAAACATGATAAATTAGACTAATTAAAGAGGTGGAAGCTGCTGCAATAAAAAAGGCTCAAACAGCAGTTTTCCGATAGGTCTCCGATCAATCGGACTGGGGTTCCGATAGGACTCCGATCAATCGGACAGAAGCCCCGATCAATCGAAAATTATTCCAGCAAACATTGAAAATCCACTGGACATATTTTTGATCAATCGGACAGCCTTCCGACCCATCGGAAGGGGTCCGTCCGATCAATCGGACCATGTTCCGATCAATCGGAAAATCCTCCAGAGAGTTCTCTGGACTAAATTTCGATCAATCGGACATGTCTCCGATCAATCGGACTGGTCTCCGATCAATCGGACCATATTTCTGATCAATCGGAGATGCACGAATCTGCCCGTTTTTTGACCGTTGGAAGAAAATCTATTTAAGAGGGGGATTCGATTTTTGAGCAAAGAGAGGGAATTTTGAGGAGATAGAAGCCACCATTGCTAAAGATCATTAGAGGCTCTATCCCAAACCTAAAGCAAGTCATTCTCCTTGTGTTTTCATCACAAGCTTGGGCCATTCAATGGCATCTTGAGAATGGACTTGTTCCCTCTTGATTCCTAGGGTTTAGACACCTTGATGATAGTTAAATCCTTTGTCTAAACACTACCTAGGAGTCCATTTAGGTGCATTCCTCTAGGAAACCCATTTCCTACCATTTGTAGAGGTTTCACCATTCCCTAGCACCTTGGGCATCTCAAATGGAGCATCACATGCAAGGTAGCTGATCTTGGAGCTGAAGCCTTGGCAAAGCGGCGGCGTCAAAGATCGGGGGAGCACAAGGGGAGCTGATTCAAGCACGGGAGAGCGAGAAGAAGCAACCCGAAGCGGCGCTGAACAAGGGACTCAATCTGACAAGTAGGTTGTCGTGTTAAGAGTCCATCCACTCAATTCCCTGTGGGAATTGAGTGTAGAGTTTGTTTGACAAACTCGCCCCGGGGTCGTTAGCCGATCCTTGGCCTATTAGTTGGGGCCTAAAATCTAGGGACGTCAGCCTTTCCTTGGCACGTTAGTCGGGCCTAAAACAAAGTCTCCAAGGGGGAGCCACCAACACGGGTGCAAACGTGTAGGTTGGGAGGAACCTGTAAACTCCCCGGTTGGGTGGATCCGAGTTAAAACACCTTGGTTGGGAGGAACCAGATTTAAACTCCCCAGTGAATGCCGGTGTGCTCAAAGGGGTTGAGTACTTGAACCGGGAGTGGAGTAGACAAGTAGTCGAACCACTATACATCGTTGTGTTTGTGATTGATTCTTGAGCACATTTCTCTTTATGCATTATGTTTAATTGATTAATTATGAATGCTTAGTTAGGAATGTATGCTAGGCACTTGATAGGCACATCCACACTCACAAGATGTACTTTCACTACCTCATGTTGACTTGAGCATTTCTTGATCCATCATCTCTACTCCACATGAGTTGATTAGACTAGGTTGATTATCGCTCTATCTTTTGCTAGTCTTTTAATTGCACCCACTTAGGCTTGGAAGCCGAAGTGTTAATCGCTTACGTAGTATAATTTGTTGAATTTGTTAAGTAGGTGAAAAGATTTTGAAAAAGGTCCTATTCACCCCCTCCTATAGGTTTAGCCATAATTCTAGTTGCTCCTCAAGCTTCCGCACGTGTATGCATAGGGTGTCGTGTTAGGCTACCCGACGCAATTTCAATCCCCTCCAACCGAATCAACCTCACCCGATGGCCCTGGCCTGACCAGCATCCCCCTCTAGCCGTTAGCCTCACCTGCTCCATCTCCGGCTCTCCCTCATGTCTGGTTTCTCTCCCCTGTCGCCTAGTCTCACCTCCTCCCTCTCCAGCTCTCCCTCATCTTAAATTTGTGAGTTGTAGCTCGAAATAGGCTTGAAAAATGTCAGCTCGAAAGGCAAGTTCGATCGATGTAGGCTCGAAAGCTCGGTTCGAATTCAGGCTCGAAAGCTTGAAGCTCGGACAGGCTCGAACAGGCTCGAAAGCTCGTCCAAACAAAGCCAAGCCCACCAACTAAGCTCAAGGACCAAGCCGAGCCAAGCTCAAGCCCAGGTCGCCCGCTGACCAAACCAAGCCGAACTGGGCAAAGCTTGGTTCGGCTCAAATCGTGTACACCTCTAGTCCTGACCACCCTTGTTGGTCTTGAGCAGCTTGCTTCTGAACCGATGCCTAAAGTCGGACTCTCGCTGCCTGCTGACTCTGTCACTTTCGAGCTGCATGTCCCGATGGATGCCGAGCTAGCGTCTGTGGCTTCCAAACTCATGGGGCCTATAACCATGCCCACCGCGGGTCCTGTGTCCATGGTTCCTGCTTCTGATATGCCCCCCGTGGCTTCTTCGAACGAACCTCAGGTGTTAGGTATGGTTGGTTTTGTGATTTTACTTGTTGCTCGGGGCTTTTATACCTTATGCTTTCTAACTGTGTTTTGTACATGTTTTGTAGATACTGCTAAGCCCGTGGCTGACTTCCCCCACTGATCGGCCTGAAGCTGTGATTCCTTCTTTTGACACTCTACCCGCTTTTAAACATGGAATGCTAAGGAGTATATTATCTAGTATCGAGGCATCCTTAAAGAACCCTGCGGAGTGGCCATTGTTGGAGGATGAGGAGAAAATGCTGAGTAGTTACTTGGCTTTGGTCAATCTTCACCTTTCCATCATATGTCGTCATATTTCTACCTTCCGTAATTCCATTGCGTACATTACTGAGGCTGAGCAGGTTCGAGCAGACCCTATCGTGGAGGAGCAGTGGCATGCCCTACAAACTTTACTGCCGGAGTTGGATGCTTGCGAACACGCGGCGACGACCATACGAGTGGGCTTAGCTGTTATTACAGTCAATGTCAAACTCACGATAATCGTTTGGCCTAAATAGCTGAAGAAATTACGCGGCTACAACTTGAACAAGCGGCGATAAATCTCGACTTGTCTCGGATTAAAGTGCAGAAATCTCAACAACAGGCCGCATTGGAAGAAAAGAAAGCTGCGCGCACTGCTATGAAGGACAAGGTTGATAAGTTAACCGAGGCCTTGCAGAACGTTCCTGATTCGGTACAAGTGCTGGCGAATGCTAAGGCAGCTAAGGACGCGACGTAGGTTGATGTGGCACAACTTTTGGCTAGGTGCTTCTTTGCGTTTGGCGGCTAGATGTGATGCTTCATTTCTTCTTCTCATTTTCTCTTGTTTTATAACATACCCTGTGTTTCTTGATAGACATGTTGTTAGCGTATCAAATGTATCATTTAATGAAACAACATATTTAATGAAACATTATGATTTGGGACGGTATTCTACAAAGTGAAATAACAAGTGTAATGACAAAAATGATCATTGATTCTTACTTCTAAACTTGCTACATCTTCTGTCTTAATATGTTAAACTTATTTACGATCAGATAGATTCGTCATTCGTATTAGTATGCGTGCAAATACAACGAACATTCGATTCGTCATGTTTATCTAGGGTATTCATTACCTTATGCCCGATCTGGAGCATTGTAACTTAATCTATGCTTATAATTCAGAGTTTTGTATAGTTTAGTTTATACTCGTAACTGGGAGTTTTGTATAGTTCAGTTTATACTCGTAACTTGGAGTTTTATATAGTTCCATTTATACTCATAACTTGAAATTCTGTGTAGTTCAGTTTATACTCGTATCTTAGAGTTTTATATAATTTAGTTTATACTTGTAACTTAGAGTTCAGTACAGTTCAGTTTATACTCGTAACTTGGAGTTTTGTATAGTTCAGTTTATACTCGTAACTTGGAGTTCTGTATAATTCAGTTTATACTCATAACTTGGAGTTTTGTGTAGTTCAATTCTGTAAATCGTAATTCGTTTGTCATGGAATTTTCTTTTGATTATAAGAGAATTTATACAGCTGATGTATTATAACGCATGATCGACTTCTCAAGGATAATATCGTTTCAAGAATTGACCATTAATAAAAAAAAAACCGGCAGCCTTGCCCTTGACAATCGACAAGGCGATATGCTCCGTTAGAGTAAACTTCTTTTACCATACAAATAGGGTCCCATTTGGGGTTAGACTTGCTCTTTGTACCGTGTAGAGGTACTGTCAGACATTTTATTACTAATACCAAATCACCACGCTGAAAGGATCTGTGTCGAGCTTTCCGATCATACCAAGCGGCGATCTATTTCTGATAAGTTTCCAAACGCTACTGTGTGACGAGCCACGTTTCATCAAGTGCATCAAGTTCTGTCATCCGTATTTGGGCATTCTGCTCATCCATGAGTGATTCCCAAAGTGATACCCAAAGAGACTTGACTTGCATCTCCATTGGCACTACTACATCTGTCTCGTATATCAGTGAACATGGCATTGCTCTGGAAGCTGTGCGGGGTGTCGTTCGATACACCCATAATGCCTGGGTAAACGCTAGTCTCAATTTTTCTTATTGTCAGATACTGTTTTCTTCAATAACTTGATTATGGTCTTGTTAAATGCCTCAGCAAGCCCATTCACTAGTGGATAATACGGTGTGGAATAACAATGCTTGATCTTGAACTCACAACATAATTCAATGATGATGTCATTTTTAAAGGGAGTGCCATTGTAGGTGATGATACGCTCAGGAATCCCGTGTCGGTAGATGATGAATTGCTTGATAAATGTTTCTACTTGCCTCGCCTTTATGTTTCTCGATGGCACAGCTTCTACCCATTTGGAAAAGTAATCTATAGCAGCGAGTATGTATTGATAACCTTGAGTAGATGATGGCATGATGGGACCAACGATATCCAGTCCCCATGCTGCGAATGGCCACGACATTGTTGACTGATGTAGTTCTTCAGGCGGCATATGGATGACATCGTCATGAATCTGACACTGATGACGATGCTTGGCATGATCAATCACTTCTTGCATCATCGTGGGCCAATAGTACCCCATGTGACAAATGTAGTGGTACAAGTTTTGTCCGGCTAGCTTGATGAGCGCCACACCTTCCCTCGTAGGCCTCCTTTAATGCCCTTTGTGCCTCTTTCCCGTCTAAGCAGCGTAGTAAGATAACTGTCATACGAGCGTTTATACAACATGTCGTTTTGGAGTATGAACGAGCTGGTCCGACGTCTGACTTGTATACGAACTTTTGAATCTTCGGGTAGGAATCCATACTTTAGATAATCTACTAAGGGCTGATTCTAATCTTGCTCGGTGGTTTCGTAGCAGCATACTGGCCCCGAACCCGACACTTGTTCTGTGGCTTCCAGTTGTGGTAGAATTCTTCTTTCTTCAATAGTAACGTGCAACGAATTACCCCCGGGGTGAGCAAGGATAGCAGCCAATCCTGCCAGCACATCTGCTTGTGCATTATCTTTTCTTGAGATGTGCGACAGAATAATATCTCTGAAGTTATCAAATAAGGTCTGTGCCATATGACAATATGGGAATAATTCCGACTTACATACTTCGAATTCTGTAGATAATTGACCGATTACTAACTTCGAGTCACCAAAAACCCGTAACACCTGGATGTGCATTTCCTGTGCCAATTGGAGGCCAAGGATAAGGGCGTGATATTCTGCTTCATTGTTTGTGCACGAGGGCGCGATCATGAAAGAGAATGGCAACAGATCCCCTTTAGGGTTGATGAATATTACTCCGACACCCGCCCCTGCCGTTCTAGCGGCTCCATCGAAATACATTTGTTAGGGCACCGTTATTCAAATTGTCATAGCGTATTCATCAGGGAAATCGCATTGTATTTCTTCATTGTCCGAAACTGGGTGTGTAACCAAGAAATCTGTCACTGCTTGGCCTTTGATCACTTTGGATGGTACATAGGTAATGTCAAATTTTGATAACAACAACATCCACTTAGCCAATCTTCCTGACAACACTGACCTGTTCATTAGAAATTTGATAGGGTCTGCCGAAGAGATTAGCGTAATTTGGTGCGAGAGGCAGTAATGTAGTAGTTTCTTCATGGTGAAAATCAATGCTAAACATGTCTTCTCAATCAAGAGGTAGTTGAATTCAGCCCCCACTAGCATTCTGCCGAGGTAATAAAGTGCATTTTCTTTCCCATCTTTATTTTTCTACGCCAACAGGGCACCTAATGAATTATCGCCTACAACGATGTATAATATCAATGGTATGCCTTTGACTGGCGCTGATAGAACGGGAGATCTTCCCAACAGTTCTTTAAGAACATAAAACGTATTCTGGCATGACTCATCCCACTCGAATGTCACTCCTTTTTTATTAAGTTTTGCAAACGGTTAGCATCTCCCTGCTAGATTCGAAATAAACCGCCATAAGTATGTTATTCTTCCTTGAAAGTTTTTCAACTCTTTCTAGTTCTTGGATGGCGGCATGCCCTGGATGGCTTCAATTTTGATGGGATCGATCTCAATGCCACGATGTCTAACCACAAAGCCGATGAATTTCCTTGAAGCTACCCCAAACGCACATTTCAACGGGTTCATGTGCAAACTTTTCTTTCTGAGTCTTTGGAATACCTGGCTTAGGTGTTGACAATGTTGAGTATGACTGGTTGACCTAACGACAAGATCGTCAACATAACACTCGACATGCTTGTACATCACATCCTACAATATTCTTTGTATTGCGCGTTGGTAAATCACCTCTGCATTTTTCAGTCCAAACAACATGACAAGATAACAGAAGATCCCCCGGGAAGTGTGGAATGCCGTGGCCTCTTCATCTTTCGGAGCCATTCTTATCTAGTTGCATCTCGAATATCCATCCATAAAAGACATTACGGCATATTCTGTCGTACTATTTATAAGCAATTCAGGGATCGGGAGCGAAAAATCGTCTTTAGGGCAAGCTTTGTTTAAGTTCCTAAAATCAACACACACCCTAATCTGCCCACTTTGCTTCTTCACTAGGGTTACGTCCGAGATCCACCTTAGGTATAACACTTCCCAAATGAATCCGACCTGCATCAATCTTTTGACCTCTTCTTCTATCTTTGGTATCAAATCTGGGTGAAACTGCCTTTGGGGTTGCTTTACCTGCCTTTTATCCTTTGCAACGTTGAGGCAATGGCAGGGTCAAGTCTTGACATCTCGGAATAGGTCCGAGCAAACACATCTTTATTTTCTTACAACAAGCGTATGTAGTCTGCCACTTCCTCTTCGGGGACATTCTTGCTCAGATAAGTGTTACGAGGTTCGGTCGTCGTGACGAGATTGATTTCCTATAATTCATTGATTGTGGGTTGACCCCTGTCTTCTAATTGAACCGGCGCATTGCCTAACTGGACGAGCTCTACTGTATCCTTGAGAGCTTTCTATTGTATTTATTGTAACCATATTCACATGTTCGACTGACGACTCTGCCCCCAGTCCTTCTCTTCCTTTGTACACTCGTGTCGCTTCTTCGAACCTTGTCTTGGCGAGGTCGGTGAAAATCCTATGTTCAACATTATATTCTGACTTGCTGTGTTGAACCTATTTCATCGGACATGACGCAATTTTTGTTGTGGCACTAGGACAAGCTGCGCGCCTTTTACTGCATGTTTGGTGGTTGAATGGAATATTATGCGAGGAGCATCGGTTGTAGACGGGACACAAAACTGATTCGGAGGTTTAGGAAACGGCTTCTGTTAGGTCGTTCGAGGTATGGGTAAATTGAAACTGGTGCATAGTATACTCATGTGCTGACTTGACATTAATTCAAGTGCAGACTGTCCTTCTTTGCTCAAGTGTTTTGGTATTAGGTAGTATTTCTTTTACTGTGGTTTGATTTCAATGGTCTGTGCTAGCTCCCCATTGTTCTCACATTTTTTCAAATTTCCCGATACGTTCGTTTCTTCTTCATGTCTCTCGTCAGAGTATTATGCATTGGCCAAGAAAGTTTCTGCCACTATGTATGGTCTAAGATCCATCGCAACCCGGTACTGCACTCTGTCTCTATTGTATTTAAAGCACCGGTGATACATCGCTTATTTTGGTACGCTGTTCTCAAAATTTGGCACTAAGATTTGGATGGTTAGGATTGCCGTCCACGTCTGCCATGTGTACGGTGGACATGACACCACGGCTTGAAATTTGAGTTGAACCTTCACCCACAGTCCTTGTACAAAGGGAGAGTATGACTATATCCCTCACGCACTTGTCGGGCTGTCAATGGCACGGATCTTGATCCATATCCGATCCGTATCCGATCCGATTTAACCGGATTTGGATCATTAATCGGATCAACGGATCGGATACGGATCAAAATCTGTGATCCGTCGGATTCGGAGCGATCCCACTCCGATCCGATAATGATCCGATTAGATTTAAAAAAAAAAAAAAAAAACCCACCTACCTGTCGGCTGTCGCACTGGGAGAGAGAGAGAGAGAGAGAGAGAGAGAGAGAGAGAGAGAGAGAGAGAGAGGGGCGTCCACCAGGCACCAGGTACGTCTTCTTCTTTGTTTTTTTTTTTTCTGTTTTTTTTTAAACCACACACCCATCTACTGTCTGGGAGAACGAGAGAGAGAGAGAGAGAGAGAGAGAGAGAGAGAGGGGCGTCCACCAGGTACGTCTTCTTCTTCGTTTTTTTTTCTGTTTTTTTTTTAAACCACAGACCCAGCTAGTTCCCATGATCCAAACCATCAGTTCAGTAGGGCCCATGGTGGACGGACGGATCGGGTCGGATCAGAGTCGGATCGGCTGAATCTCTGTCGGGTTGGATTTCGGATAGAAGTTTAGAGATCCGTCGGATTTCGGGTCGGATACGGATCACCCGGATCACAAATCGGATCGGATTCGGATCAGCTACTATCCACTCCGAATCCAACCCGTTGACAGCCCTACTTGTCCAAGATGTAGCCCGCCTAATATCAATATGGATAGTACAAATTGTGAGTCCTATCGTCATAAAGATACATATAAAAAATTAGATGGTCTGGATTGATGCTACCTGGGAGATGATGCGTGCATGAGATGAACAACCATATACAACCCAAGACTAATATGCATATTATTGGAAAAAATTGGAGAAAAGACTGGCAAATGATGGAATCTTGGAAAGTGGGATAATCCACGTCTAATGGGGGTGATTGTTTTTCAATTTTTTTGATCTAAATATATACAAATGCTTAATGGCTAATCTAAATACAAACAAATGGGCAATGATTAAGTACCAATGTAATTCCTTTACGTTTTTTTTTGTCCTTTTATGCTAACGGATTTTATTTTTATACTAAATTTGAAGATTATGTAAATTTCATGTGAGGTCCAATGTGAAATATATGGCTTATCCCCACCATCCATCCATTTTACAGGCTGATTTTAGGGCATGAACTCAAAATCGAGGCAGATCCAAAGCTCAAATGGACCACACAAAACGAAACAGTGTGTTAAATGCTTATTGTTAAAAAACCTTTCGTGACCATGATTTCCTATGGTGTGGTCCACTTGAGCTTTGTATGTGCCTCATTTTTTCGGCTTATGTCCTAAAATGTTCCAGCAAAATGGATGGACCACGTAGATATATCACAAACCTTATAGTGGGGCCCATGAATTTAAGTAAATCCTTTTGAAGCGACGGGAATACCCATTTCAGCCCATCCATTTACCTGTATTTACACTCTACAATTGAAAAATAAAAAAGATGATGGATAAGTAATTGCTTTTCAGTTTACGTGAGACAAGATTCCTATGCAACACTTGTTTTAAGTATTGCCATTCCACTCTATCCGTCAGGTTACCTCGTCGACTTTATGCCCAACGGCCAAAAATCAGCTGGATGCATGACTGAGGAGTGCCACACCACAGGTAACAATGGGGATGGGATGACAACCATACGTTTGTGTTTGAGGCCACCGTGGCGTGTACCATTCAAACCCTCAAATATCAGGCATGTAAGTCACTAGGCTGAAGGAAAGATACGGCAGTCAGCCTGATACAAAACTCAGGTGGGCCACACCATGTGAACTTGGCAGTTTTGGTAAAGTAATTTTACATTGTTCCAGTTGTGCGGTCCATATTAACTCTTATCTTCTGTATGTACGGTCAAAACGTGGTTATCCCCAGTGGACAAATTTGATTTTACATATGCAACATGGTGGATCCACCGAACTTGGATGTAAAAGATAAAGCACGTTTTGTTGACGATTCCGGCCTCTTTATGGGTGTGGCTTGGATAGTGGGGGCATGTATTATCTTGGTGGGGTATCATACAATGCTCGGGCAGAGGTTGTATGGTACGGTTTGATTTCTCAGTTCGTACAAGTGATCCCATTTTGAAAATATCCAAACCGTTGATATTTTGTGCCGCATCTGCAGTTATCCATGAACAAAAAGCATCCTGCATTGGAACATCGTAAACCTCTCGATAGGAAGATATAAAGAAACGGTTCAGAAAGAAACATACCAACGGTTTTCATTGGATGGGCCAAATATTATGTAGTTAGCATCTTTTCATCTAGGAGAATTTTAGTGAATTAGATATCAACGGTGAGTTCTATATTATGAACGCTTTGGATTGCTCATCCATGGGTCCCAAATTTATAAACTGAAAAGCCGAACGTAAGTATAATCCTTTCCGCCGAGCATTGCACATTTGTCCCGGTGTTCATGATTCTCCTTGCCTCGGTGAGTAATCAAAAGGAGACATTTAGGTGTACGCGACAGGGACTCGATTAGGCATCATCATTTCATTGGATGGCTCCTCCTCATTTCATTGGTGGAAAGCAGTGGGGCAGCACAGATATGACAAGGCTGTCAGTGCACCACTGTCACGTCAGTGTGGGCCGGGCCACCCGTCTCCTTAGCATCTGGTGAGGGTAGTACCTAATCTGAGCCCACGTGCTGCGGGTCCCACCGTTTTAGGACGTCAGGCTAAAAAACTGTCCCACCGTGTGACAGCCCTGTAAATGGAGTCTGGATCCTCTGTTGAAACCAAGCAGAGAAACTCTGCTCGTCACTTATCTGATTGGTCCAGATCAGCCTGATGAGGTGGACCAATCAGAGCAGCGGAAGCAGAGGTCTTCTGCTCGGTTTCAACAGAGGATCCGGATTCCTGTGAATGCTATAGGGCAGCGGTCCCACCCTGTTAGGACTTCGGAGTTGTCATATATCACTCTGTCCATCCATTTTTCCCGGTCACTTTATGGCACCAACTTGAAAAATAAGCTGACCTAATTCTCATGTCGGCCACATTGCAGGAAACAATGGTGACCCATTGTCTATCATTAATAACTTTTTGATGTTTATTTGCCCTTCAAATTTATTCATAAGTTGAGCTAAGCACAAAGTAAGCCAATGGGAATCTCAGCTCATACTGGTTTGAAAAAGCTTGGCTTAGATTGGTTCGAATAAAAGCTCAAACCAAACCAAGCCTTGGAGTCAAGCTTGTTTGAAAAAAAAAAACCAAGCTCAAACCATGGTAATATTGCCCCGGCTCGCTTCGAAGGTCGTTTGATTTGGCTTGATTCGGCTAGTAGGTTATAAGCACATTGTTTCGTGTGGTGTATCCACTTGAACTTTGGATATGATTCCATTTTGAGGTCATGTCCTAAAATGATGTATAAAAATTGATGAACGGCGTGGATAATGCATATACATGATGACATGGATAATACATAAAAAAAAATAAAAATGAATGCACGTCATTTCCTTACACTCGTAAAATTATGCCTGCGAACTGTAATTTGGTTTGAAAAAGGCTTTTACAAGTACTTGTCTATTTTGAAGTTGCACTCATTTGGAGGATGTTAAACATCATGTAATAAGCACACTATTTCGTGTGGTGTATCCACTTGAGCTTTGGATATGATTCCGTTTTGAGATCATGTCTTAAAATGATGTATAAAACTGATGAACGGTGTGGATAATGCATATACATGATGACATGGGTAATACATAAAAAAATAAAAATGAATGCACGCTATCTCCTTACACTTGTAAGATTATGGCTGTGAACTTTAATTTGGTTTGAAAAAGGCTTTTACATGTACATGTCTATTTTGAAGTTGCACTCCTCATTTAGAGGATGTTAAACATCATGTAGTAACATATTTTTATATTTTTTTCTAACTTTTTAAATTCTTTTCTTTTTAAACCAAAAAAAAAAGAAGAAAAGAGCTGCCACTTGTTTGAATTTGGCCCAGCCTAGATTGAAATTTTCGACCAAATCGATCTGAGCTCGAGCCAAAATTTTATGGAGCAAACCAAACCCGGGCTGCATGGGTCAGCCTGAAATCCACAAACTAGGGCTAACTCGGCTTGGCCTAGATCGTTGCCCACCTCTCTTCATGAGAACACATGGAACTGGATGAAAAGAAATAAAAAATATCAACTTGATTCAAATCTTTTGTGACTAATAAGAAGTTTTTAGCCGTAGGCATTCAATCACCATAGTTTCCTATGGTGTGGTTCACCTGAGATGTGAATTAGATTTAGTTTCAGGTCCACACCCTAAATTAAGCTTTCAAAATGGATGAACGGTGGCATGGCCATGCTCGCCAGGAGAAATTATTGATTCATGGCCGGAGATCAAGGCATAGATCGATTTGAAGGGAGCAGTAAGCCAAGCCGTTGCTTGCTGGCTTCAAAGCTTAAAACACGTCACAGATGTACAACACATATTTCTAGGTAGGCCCACAGTCACGGCCACACCAACGTCGCTGTTAGTTTCCTGGCCTCCCGAATGGGGGTTGGGAAACCTCCTCCTTTGTCTTAGCAAAGGGGGCGGAATCGGGGTGACCGCGGACTCACCCAGCACGGTGCGCCTCCGAACGTGGGGCTCACCTTGATGTATGTATTGTACATTGCATGTACGGATTGGATGTCATTTACGCTTTACATGGAGCTCACTTTTGCTAGACTCCAGCAGAGATTCCTGTGGACTCCACTCCATGTGATGATTCCCAATTATGGTACTGATTGGATCATCTTAACCGTCTGATTTTACTCGCTGGGTTTGGACAGCTGAAGATTTCGACTGTCCACTAGAACCCAGAGTCTAAGATACTGATCAATGTGATTTTTGGGTACGTTGTTCCGAAAATTGGGCCCTAAGAGTTGGATGATATGGATTGACATGCACGTGTGCCATGTGTACAGTGGTTGTAACAGCACATCTTAAAAAATGGAGTGTTTTTTTTTTGTTTTTTTTCTTTTATATATATATATATATATATATATATATATATATATATATATATATATATATATATATATATTATTGGTTAGTACACACTCCACTGTTAGTACACCCACCCCCATAGTCCTGTACAAAGGGAGAGGATGATTGGATCTTACTCACGCCGTGTTTGTTCTAGATAAAGGCCGCACGCCAACTATCAATATGGGCGGTATAAATTGTGCGTCCTATCGCCTTCAAGAGACATGTAACAAATTGGATGGTCTATATCGATGTCACGTATAGGATGATGTGTGCATGAGACGATGAGATGACCAACGATATACAACTCACGAGTACCATGTGACTAGAAAATGTGAAAAAGTATCAGAAGATTGTGGCCGCGTGATGGAATAGTGGAAATGAGGTACCAAAAAGGTCAAGTAAAAGACAAAAGGGGCAAAGTATGGGTGACTTTTTTGCTTGTTTATTTGTGTGTGATTGAAATCCTATGCCACGCTCGGCCTGGCAAAATTCTACACGACCTGTCAATTTAAACCGTATCGGCGGGAAAAAAATTAGTGTTCGAGTCTAGCTTTATTATGTCGGGTTGGTCCGTCAAGACATATTAACATAACAGGCCGTTTCAATGTTTTACCTGTGAAACTCATTTAATTTGTTAGTAAAGGGATTTTGATAATTAGCCTTGATGTGGTGAGAAAACCCTAAGCTAAGCTAAGGCAGCTAATAAGCTAAAATTGTTAATTTCAACTGAATTTCAAAAACTGTTATGCAAGAAAGTAAAAAGTTGTTAACGACAAGCTTGCTGCTTGTTTAGGTTAATGCATTTATCAATATGAAGGATTAAACGGGTTAATTTCATGATAGGTTGATAGGGTAATGGGTCAATCCGTACCTAACTTGAAATGGCCCCATTTATTTAACGGGTTAAACCAACCAGGTTATGGGTAACTGTTAAATTAATGAATGGTTTTGGTTTTTTAAATTTCAACCCCTTAGTTAATGGACACAAACACGAAGCGACACGACACAACCCTGTTCAAAACGTCCTTTTGCCAAGCCTAGGCCACACCTTATCTTACGCATTGTGTAAAACACCGAAGCCTGTGGGGCCTATCATGTTGTATAGTATGTCCTCGACGTTAGTCCCTAAGGCAAAATATCAGCTTGACGCGCAGCTCAGGAGTGTCTACTACAGTTAACAATGGGGATGAGATGCCAACCATGCGTTTGCGTTCTTCTTTTCATCAAACCCTTAATCTGATTTAAATAACAAGGCTAAAGGCAAGTTATAAAAGCTAGCCTGATACAGAACTCATGTAGGCCACATCATCTGAACTTAGCAGTTTTGGGAGCATAATTTTACATTGTTCACGTTAGCGTTGCCCATATGAGTTTCTAATCGCTTTTATCTTTTGTACATATTGTCAAAAAAAAGGTTATCTCCTGATGGACGGAATTGATTTTACATAAGCAACATGTTGGACCCCACGCAGCTTGCGCGTAAAGCAGAAAATAGGTTTTGTGGACGATTCCAGCCCCTTTACATGACATGGAGAGTAGGGCGCGACTTGGGTGAGACCTGGAACCAGTGATGTGAGTGGGACCCTGAACCTAGGGCTCACCTGGATGTATTCTTTGGAGATCCATGCCCCATCTGTTTCTTCATATTATTTTAGGATGCAGTCCTAAAAATGAAACAGATGCAAATTTTAGGTGAACCACACCCCAAGAAAAAGTTATCATTCAACCATGATCATTAAAAACTTCCCGGAGTCCATCATAATGTTTATTGACCATCCAATTTGTTGATAAGGTCACATAGACACAGGGATGAAAGGAAAAAACAAATATCAGGTTGATAGAAAACTTTGGCGACTCACAGAAGGTTTTTAATGTTCATTAACTAATGTTTCTTATGTTGTAGTCCACCCAAAAAAATTTTCTTCTTCATTTTTGGTACCATAGTACAAAATAATCCGAAAAAGCATATTAACGGCATGGATCTACAAGGAATACATTCAGGTGGGCCCTAGGTTCAGGGTCCCACCCACATCGCTGGTTTCGGGGTCTCACCCAAGCCGCGCCCTAGAGAGTTGGGGTAGGTTTTGGTGGGATATTAGTTGATAAAGCCATTGATTTATGACATATTATGATGTTAGCCCCTTTATTAGAAGTTTTTTTTTTTCTTCAATCCTTCTATGCACTGCTTGCCCATTTTTTCAGACGAAATTGCCCCTTTGCCCAGGCTATCCCATCATACTGCCGGCAGTAGAGCACGGAAGTCGAGGGGTCCTTTTGAGAATGGGATGTGGGCCTTACTAAATCATTAGTTAGGGCCACCCCTCGGCTAATCTGACTCGTCTAGTTTATTTGAACAACCGCAAACCAGCAGGAGGGTCATTTAAAAAAAAAAATATTGACTGTTGTTTGTCCTACAACCACGTGTTAATTTTGGACTATTCCTGCGAGTTTAGTCCATTAATGATGAGTTATGCCATCAAGTTCATCCGATGGCCTTAAATAAATCTCCTCTCACATTAACGACGTGGATCTCCTTCGAATCTATCCAGTGGACCCTAGTCTCATGTGGGTTCTAAAGGTTGGGCTCTTGTGCGGGATGAGTTTTTTGAAGTTAATAGGCCACATTGTGATACATAAGAGTTATGGCGTGCATAGGTAATTGTTTATGTGTGTGTTGTTTTTGTTTTATTGGTGGCTGATAATGGTGGGAGGTTGTGAAATGGAGGAGGGTATGGTGGTCCCTTTTCTAGTTATTTTCTTTATTTTTTTTTCTTATTTGAATGATTGGAGTTTCAGAAGGGGATGAGGATGTTGTGTTTATATGGATTATGTATGCATGGTGGAGGTTATGGTAGTCCCCGGATTGAATGGTTTTATTTTATTATTATTTTTATGTAAAAGCCAGACAATAACTCATTGTCAATTACCAATACACATTGTCCATCGTCGAATCGCACTGTCTATTGCTGATTCGCATTGTCCATCACCGATACACAACCACTATTGGCGATTGACAATTAATATCGGTGTTGGATAGTCACTATTAGTGATAAACAATTATTATTAGCGATGGACAATGAGTATCGACGAATGACAAATAGAATCGGCGATACACAGTCTTGTTAAATTCGATAAATCACAGATGATGTTTAACTTAAATTTAATCATATGTCTTTCAACCAGGGGTGCACATGGAACCGTTGGAATCGGTAAACCGGACCGGAACCGGTTAGTTCGGTTTGGTTTGGTCTAGTTCTGAAGCGCACCAGTTCCAGTTCTAAAAATTAAAGAACCGTTTAGTTGGGTTCGATTCTCAGTTTAGGGTTCAGTAGAACCGAACTGGACCGTAGAACCGAATTGTGGAACCGAACCTAGAACTGAACCCTTTGATTGTTTCGTAAATGTCTTTTTACACACCTTACACAATAGCTAGGCCATTCATCAAATGGATTACATCACAAATGATTTTCCATAATGTCTCTTGAAATGTTTAATAGATCTAATTGATAGTTAAGATTAAGCGATTAGCATATCCAAGTGGCCCAATGCAATAGGAGAAGTAAATCATTTATTTTTATTATTCTTATTAGTCTTAATCAATATTAATTTATATAGAAAAAAAGCTAAGTGGGCTAAGCCCATAACCATGGAATCGAACTGAAACCGAAGCGGTCTCAACAGTTCGGTTCCGGTTCTGGTTCTAAATTTTTTGGAACTGTTGTGAACGGTTCGGTTTCAGTTTCACCCCAGAACCGGACTGAACCAAACCGTGTGCACCCCTACTTTCAACCACTATAGAATCTAAATTGGTGGCAAGAAGGCGTGGTCCTCGCCTACAATACTCCAATGTAAAGGTCACCTTCAAGTGCTTAGTGAAATTCCTAAGTACTTTAAAGGATGAATTGAACAAGTCCCCTATTAGGAGGGAGATGTTTAGAAGAACCTAATTCGGTTATCTCCTTGATTTTGAGGAATGAGAGTGGAAGGCAAATGGATCATTGGTCCACTACCTGATGCAGAGGCACCTCGATGACTTCCTATTTGACTTTGGTAGCACCATTCTCAAATTCAGGGAGATTGACTTTGCCTTGATTATATGTTTGAAGTTAGGAAACCCAGATGAATCAAAACAAACAGATCAATGATCGTCAATGTTTGCTCAACGCATTTACAACTCTCCAAGGAAGGAGACCAATGATAAGGTCGCCATACAGTTGGCAATGTTAATATGTGTACAAAATTTAGTTATCAGAGTGCCAAAAAAAAGTTGTGTGAAGATAAGTATATAGATTTCGTAAATAATTTTGATGCATTTAATAATCATTCCTAAGGGAGTATGAGGTATCAAATATTGAAGGAAGAAGCGAAGATTATGATTAAGTCTCACCTTCTAAAGTCCTATGACTTTTGCGGATGCTCATATGCCCTGTAGGTAATGTTCTATTTATTATGAATTTTTGTAAAATATTATGCCTATGTGACTTACTGTAATATTAAGTGTTTCCCTCATCTATCAGGTTTGAGCATATGAAGTCATCCTTAGCCTATTCCAACCAAATTAATGGTTGGGCCACCATGCATACTCCAATTAGAATTTCACGGATTCTGAATTATAAGATGAATAAGGTGACAAAATATAAGAAGCTAGCAATTTTTTTATAGTGGGGTGATAACTTGAAATATCACATCAAACTATGATGTGATACAAGTTAGGGTTACCTTGACATTACATACACACGTTATTGCAAATTAGGGTTACCAACAAACTCATCCCCCATAGATGAGAAAGAAAATGTCCCCATTGATAAGAAGACATTACATACACATTATTGTAAGTGTCTTGCCTGCTAGCCTAGTTAGAAGACACCTAGGCATTTCAATGGCATGTTTTAGGTTCGAAATCCCAAGGAGACACACTAACCCCATCGGTGGGTGGGTGCATCGTGTGACTAATCGTGTGAGTGCGTTACCCAGCTAACAAGGTGCGTTGCATGACTAACAAAGAAAAGAAAAGAAAACGTACCCACCGATAAGAAGATGAAGAATAAGTGGATAGATTCACGGGATGAAAGCGGGGGGTGGGGGGTGAAGAGACCCTTGCAATAATAAGTTACTTGAAGAAGTTGCGCGGATTGTAGGAAAATTGAAATAGGTAGAAGAGGAGAATGTTCGCATCTGCAACGAGGTGAACCTTTTACAGGTCGAAGTGGAGTCACTGAAGGTATTCAAAATTTCAATTATTACCATCTATAAGTTTTGTGCATTACGATATAATCAATATATATGATGTAGGCTCAAGAAAGGGACCCGACCCTGTAGAGGACATAGACCATGCAAGAGATCACTAAGCTCAAGAGTATAAATTTATGCACCCATTAAGAAGGCTTAGCCTCAACAAGTATGAATATGTCAAGGAGGCGGCCTTAAAGGAGGATGCTCCTGATTAGCTATAAGCTATATGGAACGACGATAGATCGATTGATGGCATGATAAAATTTTAGCATGAAAGTCTTATATCTACTGTATTTTATATTATATATTTTTATTGATAGTTTTAGGCTTGCACAAGTAGTCAACCTGTATACGAATTTTTTGAACGATCAATGTCCGCAATGTCCTAAAATTTTTTCTTAAGATTGTAAGTTAATAACGACATTATTTTAGTAATGTCCATTTGTTGATATTTACGTTTAACTAGTATTGCAACCAATCTAACTTATACTATTCTGATTCATTTATGACAATAACATTTTTGGAACAATGTTCATCTAATCCAGGAATATAGTGTCGGAATGCATGGTTATAGAACTAAGGATGGCATCTTGGAAAATATTAATCTTTCTGGTTATTGTTAGAGAGAGAAGATGGATGTGGACGTACGATTGTGTAAGTTTGTCATTGTACATAAAAGTGACTAACTTCCCGTACTATTATACGTAATGTTTGATTTAGATATACTTGTAGCACTATTTATGTGTGTGTTTATAAATATACTTTCCACAAACTGTCAGAAACCAACACTGGATTTTGTTTACAGTGTACCTCAAAAGAAGGTTCGATTATTTAAGAGCCTCGATAAAAAGCATATTTGGAGGTATGATGACTACATGGATGGTTATACAGAAACATTGAGATGTTTATTCTATCTATGTGACTGGAAAAATAAACATTGAGAGAAAAGTTGACTTTTTGAAATAGTATAACATCTCCCAAAATAGGAAGGTTGAATCGAGTGTGGGGCCTTCATGATGAAATACATCGACTTCTTTTACAGTAATTGGGAGATAACATTCAACCCGGTAAGATTGTTATATATGAAATCTTTCTCAACTTGATACATTATTCATTAGTGGCCATGCCATGAATTAACTTGTAAGTTTACTTCCAAAAGAAGGTCTCCTATTTTAGAGAGACCTTGTCATTCGACTGACTTCAACAATATAGAAAGGTTGAAAGGCAGAGAATCGAATCGGTAGAATTAGTTGAGAGGAGAGAGCATGAAGACGATGTAAAAGTTATAGAATTAAGACCCCCCATAAAGACCCCATCCACACATAGATACTCATTCCAAATGAGGAAGTGAAAAAACAGTCACGTGTAATGCATTTACTTTTTGTTCCCTAGTTTTTTTTTTTTTTTTTTTTTCTATTTTGAAAGGAGGTTGTATGCATGGGTATTGCATATACTATTTCATTAATGTAATTATTCTATTTATGATGAATGAGCTTTGAAATGTATGACTCTTTTTGTCCATGAATGTTGTAATGGATCACTGTCTATCAACGATCCATAGTAGGTAGCAACGCTAGATATTGTATTACAATATCCTTCAATCTCATTTGTTATAAAAGCTTTAAAATTTCGATAACACGGAGAGGGAGAAATTGGGCTTGAAATGAAAAACCACCCATGCATGTTGAAAGGGATAAATTTTTTTGAAATGAAGAAATGTTATTGTATTGGAGGCATGTTTCTGTAATGAAGGCATTTTGTTGGAAGGGAGAAATATTATAATCACAGATAGCATCACTGTCAATCACTGATACTCATCGTCAATCATTAATACTCACTATCCATCGCTAATAGTGTCATTGTCCATTGCCGATAATGTCATTGTCTGTCGTCAATACTCATGTCCATCGCCAATGTCGACTGGTCATTAAGTGCATGTACAGTGCGTATCGGCGATCAACAATGAGACTATCAACGATGGGCTGTGAGTATTGGCGATGGAAAATGAGTATTGGTGATGGACTGCCTATTCCTCTATCCACAGATTGGATTTGACATAATGTTCAAAGTAGGCCATATATTATTATCTATCCAACATTCACATCAACGTATATAATATCAACAGTTCACAATCCATGGCATAAAAATACAAAGATAACTATTTGGGTTCCTTCATGTATAAGACAAAATACATATCGATAGAATCAATCGACATATAAGACAAAGGTAAAGCTAAAAAGCAAAAAAATTAAGTTCCTTCGTATATAACAAAAAATACATATTAAATTTGTCAATTTCTCACCCACTCATATCGAGAGGCTCAATCAATGAAGACCACAACAATGATTGATAAATTCTCCCTCTTGGTAACTGTTTGGACCTCTTCATCTTCGTTCCCTCGTTAAGAGATGGTTGGCATCTTCTAATGATTCAGCCCTTAATACTGCACTTGTTGGACTACTCGTAGCTGAATTATGACTTCATGTAGGGGGGCTTCTAATTTTACAAGGGAACACTCTCTACTGATCTCACGTTTTAATCTATCTTTGAGCATAGAGAGTTGTATGATAGATTGCATAACAATATGGTAAGCAGTGAGGAAGGCATCTTGATGTAGGGAGTTAACTCCATGATAGAGGGAGAAGATCGACGATCTTCATGAAGGAGATGGATCGATAGAAGAACCAGAGAATCCGGAGAAAACCCCAACAAACGACCTCTGTCGACCGGTCTGAAATTCCCCAGGAGGGGGCGTTGAACTCGCTAGACTATCTTGAGCGCCAACCAACCAATTGTCCCTCAATTCCGACCGGTCGTGGCCCATGACCGACTAGTAGGCAGGCATCCAAAATCTTCTTACGGTTCCGAGATTTCTTTATCAATTCTTATGATTTCTTTTCTAATCTTCTATGACTCTTTTTCTTAGCACACAAGTTAAGTTTTAGGGTTAGTTTATTTCTATATATACATGTTTAAACTAGTGATTCTTACATTTCTGATATTGATTTTAATAAAATATATTGAGTTTTGCTCTATTTGCTCGTCTTCTTCGAGCGCCCCTTGATTCTTCAAGGAAGATCGATTGAGGAGTCTTGATAGATCCGTGTATTTAGATCATTTATCCCATGAGAGAGATGGTGCTTGATCTCACCATGTTTCACTTACATCACTGACAAATCTGTGGATTTTAATGTAGGGAGTGGACTCCATGATCGGGGTCGAGGATCAACGATCTTCATGAAGGAGATGGATCGATAGAAGAACCAAAGAATCCGAAGAAAACCCCAACAAACGACCTCTGTTGACCGGTCGGGCCTTCTGACGAGCGGTCGTTTGACCGGTTTGAAATTCCCTTGGGGGGGGGGGGGGGGGGGGGGGGGGGGGGGGGGGGGGGGGGGGGGGGGGGGCGCTGAACTTGCTAGACTATCGTCAGTGCTAGCCGACCGGTCGCTCGACTGATCAACCCTCAACTCTGACCAATCATGGTCCATGACCGATCGATCGACAGGCGTCTAAAATCTTCTCGCGAGTTCGCGATTTCTTTTTTTATTTTTATGATTTCGTTCCTAATCTTCTAGGACTCTTTCTTCCTACGCAAGTTAGATTGTTAGGTTTAGTTTTATTATAAATAGTTTCTTTAAACTCATTTTATGTAGATAATATTCCATATTATTAATGAAAACTTGATTTTTTACTCATTGTTCTTCGTGGATTCGAAGAAAAGGTCTTGTGGTTTCGAGATATCCCCTCGTGGATTCGAGGAAGACCGATTGAGGAGTCCCTGTTGCTCTGTGGATTCAGAGTTATCACATGAGACAGATGGTGATCGATTTCGCCATGTCCTGCCCTCATCAATTGGTAACAGAGCGAGGAAGAACCTCAGATCGATATCTCTTTGTAAGGTAAGGACAACAGCTCCATAGAGGGTGATCGCGAGGATCAACTTCTATCAGAAGAAGCTTTTAGAGTGTTTGAACAGGAGAAATGGTAAGCTATGCAAGGGCTGCAAGCTTCTGTCGATCGTCTGGTAGATGCAATAGAATTCTATGTTTGTAATGGAATTCTGTTTTCGGGTTCCGTTGGATCTCACAATCAAGTTGTTCATAGATCACCCCCAGCTACGATTCATAGGGTGACCCCTTATTAATCACATTAAAGAAATCAATCCTATAGGGAGGCGATAAAACTTCCCATATTCAATAACCATGATAGCATTAACGAATGGATCTCTGCGATCAAATACTACTTCAACTACATGCGAGTTTCTAAGGAGAGAAAAGTCTTAACCGTGGCGTGTCACTTGGATAATGATGTTTGGAAATGCTGGTTAAACGTTCAACATGATTGGAAGAGGGAGATGAAGGCGCCGATTCGCTCATGGCAGCGGATGAAGTGACGACCCATTGGACCATTTTCTGTACAACGAATGATATCTTGGTGAGACGGTGATACCACAGGTCTCATATCCCCATCTTAAAGCGCCGGCTGAATCGACTAAGGTGGAAGCTATGGAAGGAAAGAACGAAGCTCATTCCCCCAGTGTCAATGACGTTGATCAAGTTCTTCCGAAAGTGGAGGAGATTGCTATTCCAGAAGTTTTGAGTGAGGAGGAATATATTGTAGATGTTTCAAAAGTTGTGGATCTGGATTTGCAGAAATTCGTTAATGTCCCTAGAGTAGTGGAGCAAGTTTTGCAAGAATTTGTGTGTATCCTGGATGATGCATCTCTAGTCTCTACTGTGAACGGTTGGAAGGAATTGCAGAATGAGGTAGGAGAAGGTGAACAAAAGAAAAGTGATGTAGTTGAAGCTCCTTATCTCTTGTATGAGGTAAAGCAGAAGTCGAGGAAGAAAAGAAAGTGTCGGCTCTCGAAGCTGCGAACGTCCTATTCATCAAGCCCAAAGCGAAACTCGAAGACGAGTTTTCTTCAAATGGGGGGAGTTTGATGTAGGGAGTGGACTCCATGATCGAGGGTGAGGATCGGCAATCGTCATGAAGGAGATGGATCGATAGAAGAACCAGAAAATTCAGAGAAAACCCCAACAAACACCCTCTATCAACTGGTCGTCAGACCGATCCAAATTCCCCAAGGGGGGGGGGGGGGGGGGGGGGGGGGGGGGGGGGGGGTGTGAACTCGTTGGACTATCTTGAGTGCTAGCCGGCCGGTCGTCCCTCAACTCCAACCGGTCATGGCCCTTCAGCAATTTCTTTCTTAATCTTCTAGGACTCTTTTCTTAGCATGCAATTTAGGTTTTAAGGTTAGTTTATTTTTATATATAAATGTTTAAACTCGTGATTATTTCATTTCTCAGATTGATTTTAATAAAATATATTAAGTTTTTACTTTGTTTGCTTGTGTTCTTCGATTGCCCCTTGATTCTTCAAGGAAGATTGGTTGATGAGTCCAGATAGATCTGTGGATTCAGATCAGTTATCCTGTGAGAGAGACAGTGCTCGATCTCACCATGTTTTGCCTGCATCACATCTATGGTGGCTTCATGTTTATAAAGGTCTTCTGGAACTTATCGAAGCTGCTCGTCAAGAACTTGATGATAACGAAGTAGTTGTACCATCTAAATGTAAAGCTCTTTAGCCTATCGGAATGATAGAATAATGACACGAACCATTCGTAACAGGGTGTCCACTTCCAGTGTAGACGTGTTTGAATTTTTAAAGGGATGATGTTCTTTATGTGCATTGATTTCTTGATCACTGTTTGCAAGACTCATGGATAATAAATCTAACTGTGAGATAGAAGTCAAGAAAGTAATGGCACGGTGAGTGACTTCGAAAGCCATAACAAGGGAGAGTACTTTCTACTAGAAGCTGACAGAGCTATAAGAATGGGAGTAAGGAGGGTTACAGTCATAATGTATATATAAGTAAGAAAGAAGATACAAAAAATTGATCCCCATTAATTTATTGCGTGAAGGGGCTTGGTTCTCCATATTTTTTTCAAAGGTTGGCACAGAAAATTAATCCACATTAATTCATTGCATGAAGGGGCTTCGTTCTCTATATTGATTTTTTCTTTATTAAAAGTTGACACCGAAAATTGATCCCCATTAATTCATTGCACGAAAGGGCTTGGTTCTTCATTTTATTTTTTTTCTTTCTTAAGGGTTTACACAGAGTATCGATCCCCATTAATTCATTACGTGAAGGGGCTTGATTTTCCATGGTTAGTTTTGTCATTCGTAGAATGCAAGTGAGCATCCACGATACAGACGGTTGATCGCCGATACACACTGTCCATCATTGATACACACTATCTATCGACGATCTATACACTGTCCATCGTTGATACACACTTTCTATCAACGATCGACATTGCGTATCGACGATGATTAGTGCCATCGACAATGGACATTATGTATCGGCGATTGGCATTACGTATCAGCTATCAATAGCGACAATCGGTGATTAACTTTGTGTATCGGCGATGGTCAGTGACCATCGACAATGGACATTGCGTATCAACGATCAACATTGTGTATCGGCAGTTGAGAGTGCGTATCTGCGATCCACACAACAAAATACAAACTGTTATGAATACATATACAAAATGATGGTCGGAAGAGTATAAATAAAAGACATCTTAATTTGGCCCATTTTGCACCCTCTCATATCAACAGATACAATCGGCCAGGACATCAGCAATCCGCGATGAATTCTTCCTCCACAAAACTCCTTCGGCCTCTTCCCTCTCATATCAGGCACATAAAGACGCATAGAGCTCTCCACTAATTTGATCGAAAATAGTGCTACAAGTCGAGCTTCTTCGAGTCCGAATCTGAGTTCCTTTAGTCCACTTTTCAATTCTTTAAGGTGGCCTGCTCTTTTGATATGATGTCTCCATTTGTGTATGATCGCGAAAGCTGTCAGATAGACTGTCGGGCATTATGGTGATTTGTACGGTAGCCATATGCGAAGACATGGACGTGATTAATATCTTCTAGCATTTGTGTAAGCTCTTCTTAAAAACTTGATGATCATAAAGTCATTGTGTCAGCATGATGTAATATGGGCGAACATCTTGAAATTCTTAAAGATATCTTTGAACTAGTCGTAAAATGGAGGTCATTTTTTGTGCAACACTGTTTGTCGTCTCAAAGGGATGAAATTCATGAATATGTGCAGCAATCTCTCCAACCCTTCTTACAAGGATGAGATTCAACAAATCTAACTAAAAATAGAAGCCACGAGAGTAATGACACAGCGAACAGCAACGAAAGACATGCAAAAAGAGATTACTTGCTGTAAAAAGATTACGAAGCTGAAATGATGTGATTCAAAATGGTAGATGGTTAGAGAGCATATAATGAAAGCCAACATTTCATGAAAATCGCTGATAGACACTATTGATCGCTAATAGACATTATCAATTCGTAGTGACTATCGGCGATTGACATTAATTGTCTATCAACGATCCTCACAGCTTGCCCTTTTACAAAAGAAAAAAAAATTCTCATATTGGACCTCTCTACCAATTATACGAACACCAAATTCTCCTCTATTTCATAAAGTTCAAGTATTCATAGAACACTAAAAAAGGTTAATAATAAACAAAAAAAGAAATAACAATATAGGGAACGGAACCACCATAGTAAAGGCCCTATCTTTTGAACCAATCCCACAGTTGTGCCCATTAGCTTGACGTGGAGAGCTTCGACTCTTCGTCATCTTCCCTTCCTATGAGAAAAAAGAAAAAAGGAGGAGAAAAGTGCAAATGACATTTTCTGCGCAAAGGCCCCACCTTTAAAACTCATGTGAGGCTCTGTGTAGGGCCCATTGGATGGTCTCGAGGGAGATTTATGCCGTCCATGTGAGAGGGGGTTTTAATTTAATGATATCGGACGAAGTTTGAAAGCAGAACTCATCACTGATGGACAATGCCGGTGGAAACAATCCGAATTAACACATGGTTGTTGGCCACTGGCAAGTTTTTTTTTTTTTTTTTTTTTCAAATAACCTTCATGTGCGTCCGCGATTGTCTGAATAAAGTGAACGGTTCAAATTGACTATGAGGTGGCCTTAAACATTGATTTGTTGGGGCTCACACCTCATGCACAAAAGGAGCCTCGACTTCTGCGCTTTGCTGCCACCACCTGAGTCGGTGGCTGAGCAAAGGGGCAATGTTGTTCAAAAAATGGACAAACAGTGCCATAAGGCTAGAAAAAGAAAATCTTCTAACGAAGGAGCTAACATCATAATGATATCATAACTCAAGGGCTTTGTTAACTAATATCCCAGTTTTGTCTTGGTGGGGTATCATACAATGCTCGGGCAGGGGTTGTATGGTGCGGTTTGAATTCTCAGTTCGTACAAGTGGCCCATTTTTAAAATATCCAAAACGTTGATATTTTGGGCCACATCGTCAGTGATCCATGAACATAAACATCATTCGTTGGAACATCCTAAACCTCTCGATAGATGGCTAATGAAGAAACGATTGAAAAAGAAATATGGCAACGATTTTCATTCAACCAGTGATAGGCCAAATATTATACAGCTAGGATTTTTTGTCTGAGGAAAACTCTAGTTGTCTGAGGAAAACTCCAGTGAATTAGCCTTCAACGGTGAGTTTCATGCCAAGAACACTTTGGATCGCTCATCCATGGGTCCAAGTTTTATGAACTGAATGTCGGAACCTATGTGCAATCCTTCCGAACGAGCATTGTACAATATACCTTTGTGCTGTGTTCATGGTTATTGATTGACGTGGTGAGCCATCAAAAGACATTTATTAGGATGTGTGCATGTTACCCACTTTTTTTTTTTTTTTGCCATGTGTATTTGGACGTTTGGCCTTGATCCAAAACGAAAGTATCCCACACCACGTGATACGCTGGGGATTGGACGCCGACTATTGACCAAGAGAATCCAAGGTAGAGGGAGAGGTTGAGAGGCATTCACGTACACTCAAATGGCAAGAAACCAGTTGCTGTAAATTATTCAGTTATTAGCCTCTCAAAGGAGATTGAGATATATATATATATATATATATATATATATATATATATATATATATATATATTTTTTTTTTTTCAAGAGGCTTAGAAGGAGAAGGAAAATGACGGGAGAAGGAGACGGAGAACGATTAGAGAAGAAGAATTCAACAGGGGGATGGAATAAGAGAAGCAGCCTTAGAGTTGATAAGGTACGTATCTCCATTAGAAGGGGAAAGCATGTGGAGGACTTGGGGCCTGTTTAGTTGCAGAATTCAGATTCTAGAGAAATCTAGATTCCACTGCTGGAAAAATTGCAAAAACTTGAGTGGAAACCCAAGTTCCATATTGAACTTGGTGTTTGGTTGAAAACGGTGCAATCTAGATTCTGTTCCAACCGTTGCTTGTGGCATGGCCCACTTGGGCTTTGGATCCGCAAGATAAATGGTCAGGTTGGATGGCAAATAAACATTATAGTGGGCCCTAGGAAGTTTTTAATGATGGACGTTCAATCAATACTGTTTTCCTGTAGTGTGGTCCACTTGAGATTTAGATCTGCCTAATTTTTTGTCTAATGCCCTCAATTGAGCTCTCAAAACAGATGGACCGTGTGGATATAAAACACATAGATCATAGATGTACAACACATACATGGAGGTGGGTGATCAGTCTGATAATGATGGTAGCTAGGATGAATATGTTGGATGGGTTGAATCTTGAATGTTAGACACATATCATGTATATGGGCCAAATAATGAAGAGTGTTAACAGGTTGGGCCAAGCTCTGTCTAAGCCCAGCCTGCTATGTTCAACATAGGCCTGAGTTTGACCCTGGCTGGCAACCGGCAAAAACTGATCTGCCTAAGCCCGACCCAAAATGTTTTTGCTGGGCCGGCAAAGCCTGAGCCTATGCCCATAAAGATCCAAACCAGTCTCGATTAAAACAATATTAAAATAATCACATTCTCCTTTCTTCATTTTTTATAAGGATAGTGAGATTGTGAGAGCAGGAAGAAGAGAAAAACAGCAAACTCAAGAGTAGGAATAATGCCCCTTTGCCTGTTCAGCCGGTGCATTATAGGGCTTCCAAAGAGACTTTTAGAGAGAGAGAGAGAGCGAGAGAGAGGTAACATAAGAATAGGGAGGTTTGTACAAGTTATTTTTATTACAAAACTGCCTTGCAAACCCAAATGGGCCAGGCTGACGGACTGTCGTACATGGTTGGCCTTTAAGCCTGGCCCTCGGGCCTCATACCTGGATCAAAATCTGGCCGGCAGAAGAGAAACGATTGCCTGATGGCCAGCGTAGCCCATTGACAACCCTACCCATAATTCTCATTTATCCACTATTTGAAGATAAACTAGAGGACATTCACATATTTTTACTCCAAAACCACCACCCTGGAACTTTTGTGACTGTGAAGCACTATTTTGTAAAATCTGTATTTTGGAGGAATTTTGCTCCTAGAAAAACACACTTGGGGCCACAGAAGTTTTGGATCAAGCTGATATTTGGGTTTTCCCTTCATCCAGTTTCATGTGACTTTATGAACAGGTTGGACTGCAAATAAACTTTGCAGTGGGCCGTCAAGAAGTTTTCAACCATAGACGTTTGGTCCCTGCTATTTCCTGTGGTGTCATCCACTAGAGCTTTGGATCTCCCTCATTCTTGGCTTATGCCCTGAAATGAGCCTGCAAAATGGGTGTGGATGGCGTGGATAAAACACATACCATCACGGTGGGCCTGCAGAGATTTTCCACTACCAAGCCCTTGGACTCATAGTGAGTGAGATGAGAAACACCCAGGTCCATAGCTCAAGTGGTCATGGTATGGATTCCCATAGTGGGGGTGGCTAACATTGTGATTTGATTAAGAGTGGGTGGGTGTACTAACAATGGGGGTGTGCATGGGAGTATTGGGGTTCTAAAAATTCACAACTATTCCATCAAATTAATTTTAACATTGAAAGCTTATAGTGCTGAATTTTAGTAATCTGGTCAGTAATTTGTTTGGAAAAAGCTTATAGTGCTGAATTTTAGTAATCTGTTTGGAAAAAGAAAAGCTTATAGTGCTGAATTTTAGTAATCTGTTTGGTAATTTGTATGGAAAAAGAAAAGTACTGATATCTTAAATATTAGGTGCTTTTTTCAGAAAATCCGATTTGGTAAGCACAAATTATAAATGTCTGAAAATTAGCGATTTGCCATATTTGACTTTATTGTCTCAATTTTTATATTTTGTAGAGTATGAGACAAAAAATGTTATTGTCATGCAACTAAATTCGACACACGTATACTCAATTCACATGCATCTCTCAAACATAATTTTGGGTTGATGGACCTTATACTATATTCATCTTTGGGTCCCACCTACAACTTGTTTTTGGTTCAATGATCATGAAAGAAAATCCTTTTGTTCAAAAAAAAAAAAAATTCTTATCTAGTTGAATAAATGGGCCACGCATATATAAATTTTTATTTGATAGGTATGCTATGCCACCAAATTTTTATCATCCACTATTCAACAATTACTAGGTTAGGTAATCACAACCATCATATTGATGGCACTGGATAACCATTTTTCTTGTGTTGTGGTCCACCTAATATTTGGGTTAGCCTTGTTTTTTTTTTTTTTTTAGTCTTGTATCATAAAATAAGCTAGCATAATGGAGAGACGGCATGGATAAAACAGATACATTATGGTGGGGCCTACAAAAGACTATCTTATATTATCCATATAACCTAAGTGCCCTGGAATGATCTTAAAAAACTGATGTATGTCTTAGATATACAATAAATGTATAGAGGTGGGCCCCATTGTTAGGGCCACACCTACAAACCGGTTACTCCATAACAGCCGCATCCTTTTAATCCCCGTAATACAAGGGTGCCTAAGTCCTACCGTGTTGACGTAGTAAAATTATGTATACCCCATCATGAAATGGGTGTTATATCCACACCATTCATACATTTTTTCATATCATTTTAGGGCGTGAACCCAAAAATGAGGTAGATCTAAATCTTAGGTGGACCACACCACAAGAAACTGTGATGATTGAACACCTAGCATTAAAACTTCTTAGGTCCACGAGTAATGTTTATTTTCCAACCAACCTATTGATTAGGTCACACAGACCTGGGTGAAGGGAAAACACAAATATCAGCTTGATTGAAAACTTTTGTGGCCCTCAAGAAGTTTTTAATGGTGGGAATTCAATTACCACTGTTTCCTATGGTGTGGTCCACCTGAAATTTGGATCTTCTTCATTTTTTGGAACCATGTCCTAAAATGATCTAGAAAAACTGATGGACAGCTTGGATATACATCAAGGTGGGCCACGGTCGACACAACACGCCAACACCCCCTAACAGGTTACCTTAAACAACTCTTATGCGGACGTGGATTTCTGGACAGCCTTTTACGTGAAGTTGCTGCTGTGGTAAATTAGGTGGGCCCACCATAATGTTTGTGAGAAATCCACTCGTCCATCTGTTTCATGAGCTCATTTTAGGACTTGAGAACAAAAATGAGCCGGATCCAAGACTCAAGTGGGCCGCACTAAAGGAAAAGATGGGTAGGGAAATTCCTACAGTTGAAACCTCCCTGGCTCCACAGTGATGTTATATGCCATCCATACCGTTCATAACGTCCTTCCTACTGGATGAATTGAAAACAAAAATATGGATGAACTAAAATCTTTGTGGCCCCACGAATATTTCAATTCTGGACGTTCGATCCTCACATTTTCAGCCCACTTGAGTCTTAGATCCTACTCAATTTTGTTCTCATGTCCTGAAATGATCTCACAAAATCGATGGACCGGGTGGATTTCTCACAAACATCACGGTGGTACCCACCTAGGTTCCCAGCGCAAGAACTTCAGGTGGAAGAAAACCGCGTCACTCTTCTCCGTGTTACTCGGATGGTGTGCCACACAACATGCACTACCATGTGGATGCGGCAAAGTTCTGTGGGCCCCACCGTGATATATGTGTTATGTCCACACTGGACATTCATTTTTCTAGATCATTTTAGGTAATGAACCCAAAAATGAGATAGATCCAAAGCTCAAATGGACCACACCATAGAAAACAGTGGGGATTGAATATCTACCGTTGAAAACTTAAGGGGCTACAAAAGTTTTAGATCAAGCTTATATTTGTGTTTTCCCTTCATCCAAGTCTATGTGACCTAATGAACAGATTTGATGGAAAATAAAAGGCATAGGGGGCCTTGGGAAGTTTTCAACGATAGGTGTTATTATCCCAGAACTATCTATGGTGTGGTCCACTTGAGCTTTGGGTTAGCCTCATTTTTTTGTTCATTCCCTAAAATGATCTAACAAAATGGATGAACGGTATGGATATAACACATACATTATGAGAGGCAAAGAAATTTGTCATGTCAATTAGGCTTTGAGTTCTCCGATCAAACGAGGATAATGGGTAGTGTTGCCATTTTAAAATTTTTTTTAACTTGAAACCACTTACCACTTTTAGCGTTAAGCATTAAGCATTAAACCAAAAGGAACGAAGCTTTAAAAAAATATTTTTTTTTCAGTGAAAAGCTAGATTAAGCACTTAATATTTTAGATTTACCAAATGATATGAATAGAGAAAATCACTGAAAACAGCCCCTTTTCAATGATAAGTGTATCAAATGCGTTTTACGAAACAGGCCCTCAGTCACTCATAAATTACTTATAAGAAATTGCATAAGTGGAATACCAATAATCAAATTATGCTGTCCAAATTATATTACTCAATGTAATTGTAAAAAAGAAAGGGAACATTTGGATTATCAATTGGCAAGGTAATGTAAAGGAAAAAATCATTGTTGTGATTTTATCACCATGAAATGCAAGAAATATAGGCCAAATGCAAAAAAATTCAAGTGTTAAGTAAAATAAACAGTGCACATTTTCATGACTAAAAGAAAATCATGATTAAAAAAAATAAAAAAATAATGAAATGGTAAAAGAAATAGTGCACATTTTCATGACTAAAAGAAACAATACACATTTTCATGACATTACTGTTGAAATTTGAAATTCAAATAACAATTTCAATATGCGAATATAATGATTCGACACTAAGGTAATGGAAAAATGCTTATCTTGATTTTATAGCAGATAAATGAATTGGCGTCAAATGCAGATGCCGTCAGGAGCTAAGGTACAAACTGGTAATCATTTTATTATCCTGGACAGCTATTATTAGACACTTAAATATCCAACGGCCCTATTTACACAAGCAAGCGTCTATGATTAAGAGGTTGGGAATCTAATCCTAAGATTTTAGCTATTCAACAGCGAACTTGATGTAGGACAAGAACCGCCTGATGAAGGGCATGGATCAAGCACATTCCTCATAGAGATGGACCAAAAAAAGATCAAGGAAGAAACGACAAAATCAACAATTTTCGTATAGATAGACCAAAAGAAGGCGGACCATAAATCAACTATAACTTTTGATCTAGGAGAAGTTACGGGATGCACAGCATATGAATTCTAACTGAAATTTCGTTTTGGGGTGAACCGACCCACTTTAGTGAATTGGGTCAGGTTCATCCGTTTCTTCAGAAAATGCACAGTTACAGTTGAAAAATGAAAATTTAGGAAAAATTTACTATTTTTAATAATTTCGATTTTTGGTATGTTTCTTTCTATTTTAGATTTTTTGTTTAATTAGGAGTTTCTATTTTTGCTGAATAATGAGTTTTAGAAATATTATGCTTAGTAGTAGTGTTTAATTAGAATTTTACTATTTTTAGTAACTTTCTATTTCAGGAAACTTACTATTTTTAGAAAGTACGAATTAGGGTTTAGTTAGGGATATACAAGGATGTTAAATTCATTTTTAGTGTTAACTTTCATTTTATTATTCAATAAAATTATGATTTTGATGAATTTTCTCTCATGGATTCGAGGAAGCACTGTTGAGGAGTTAGGGAGTCTTGTGGATTCAAGGTAGTTATCCTGTAAGGAAGACGGTGATCGACCTCACCACGTCCCCCCTTGCGTCATAACTAGGGGTGGTTAATGAACCAAACTATTCGTGAACGGTTCGAATTCGGTTCGATTAAAGTTTGTTTGAGTTCATTTGATTAGTAAACAAACCAAACTCAAACCTTATTTTTGGGTTCGATTAGTAATCAAACCGAACTCAAACAAGCATGAGTTCGGTTCGGTTAGGCTCGATAGGGTTCGTTTATTGCTTAAAAAACATTTTTCCATGGTACATGTTCAATTCGCACTGTTTCCTATGGTGTGATCCACTTGAGCTTTGGATATGCATAATTTTTTGGATCAAGCCCTAAAATTATCTGGTAAAATGGATAGATGGAGTGGATAATATACATATATCATGGTGGACCCCATAGAGTTTACTTAGTACGCAATCCACTTCCGTCCATTCCATAATAGCTTGCGCCGCATTCTCCCAATTGGCTGAGAAAAGGGTTGTGAGTTAGGGTTTTCTAAAAACCCTTACTCTTCTCTAACCCTAGCCGGTTAGCCCCATTCCACTTCTAGTTCCACCTCCAGCTAGCCCCATCATAGGATACCTGTTGCAGAGATACCAGAATCGACAGTCACCATTGCTGATACCATTGCTGACACCATTGCTATCAAAATCTGGAAAGCCCTCTGCCCTGAAGTTTCTAAAATTCCCCTGCGCAGCAAATCTCATGGATCCGTCTTTGTGGCCCTTCTCATTGGCCATCTTCTCTACAGTCCCTCACCTACGTCAATGCGAGTTGTGCATCCACGGCCTAATCTCGGCAGATCTGGTAGCGCCTTACGCCCGCAGCTATCTGCCCTATCCAAATCATAGCTCGGTAGCCCCATCTGCACATCACAATGATTGTTGGAAGCCCGTGCAACACCCCTATCGCAAACCGTTGCAGCCCCTATCACAACTCTCACTTATAGCCCCAATCCCCAGTCTTTGCAACCCCCGCCACTTTCGCCATTCTCTCCAATGAAAACCCCTGCGAGGACTGCCTTTGAAAGGTAAAGTCTTTTGGAACATAGATTTTTTTTCTTTTCTCTTGAAGTTAGAAATTTTGTTTTATTTGGAGGTCGATTTTTAGTTTGGATTTTTTTTTTCCCAAAAGTCGAACTTCTTGGAAGGTAGATAATTATTTTGGAAGGACTTCTTTTTTGGAAGGTAGAATTTTTTTCCTGATATGTTTTCTTTGGGGTTGAGTTGGGTTTGATATGTACCCAATTCACCAATGTAGCTTGTGAGCCCAAATTGAATCCAGTCCCTTAGGAGTTTATTTTTCTCAATTTGAATTGTTATCAATTGTAGATTAATGGGATTGTATTTTGATTATAGGCCTGTAAATTTCAACAAAGGTTACGCTATACATGGAGGCTATTGCCAATCTTAGTAAGTTTGTATATGTTTTTTTCATCTTTAATTATTTCATTATGCTAATATGTAAGATTAATATACTAAATTAATCTATAGATATTTTACTTGTTTTAACTCTCAAAAATATATTTTACTTGTCTTAATATTTTTTTTCTAAACATTTTACATATATATGCCTCAAACATACGTACTTCTAAGGAAACACCGTCTACCCAATAATCACAGGCTAAGGCTGACAGTCAGTCCACTGAATGTACTCCCATAGATCTTGAGGCCAATGAGGAATGTAGTCTTCAACATGATGTAAAGAGAAAAAGAAAGAAAACTTCAACTGTTTGGGAAGAATTTAAGGGGGTTGTGTTAGCGGATGGGTCTAGGAAAGCAAAATGTGTTCATTGCAAGTTCAAGTTAACAATGAATTCTGAATATGCAACATCTCATTTATATAGATATGTAAAATGTTACATATCCTGAAATCACTTGACTAAGCAAAAGGTCATAATGTTTAATCCTGCATCAACTAATTGTAAGGCCACCCTTACAAATTATAAATATGACAAGGAACATATTAGAGAGCTATTTAGAAAGGGGATTATTGTTTTTAAATATCCATTTATGATCATAGAGCATGAGTTTCTCAATCAATTGTTAAAAGGGTTAAACCCTTTATACGAGCCAATATCAGGTACTATCGTGAAAAGTGATGTGCTGAAAGTTGTTGGGCTAGAGAAATAAAAACTAAAAGAATCTTTGAAAAGAATTGAAAAAATAAGCCTTACGATGGACACGTGGACATTTAATCAAACACTCAAATATATGTCTTTAACGGAGCTTTTTTTAGATTTAGAATGGAATTTAAATCATGTAATTTTGAACTTTCGTGAAGTCCCACCTCCACATCATTGGTTAACTCTTGCCGATGCAATTTGTGACTGTCTAAGGGAATGAGGTGTTGAGAATAAGATCATGACAATCACCTTAGATAATGCACGCAACAGTGAATGATAGAGTGGTGAAGATATTAATGGATAATTTCAGTTTAAAAGGGAAAAAGAAACTTTTTTTCGATGGGAAGATTTTTCATGTGCGATGCTGTGCACATATCTTGAATCTCATAGTCCAAGATGGACTTAGTAAGATTAAAGATGTCATTGAGAATATACGTATGTCTGTAAAGTATATTAAATTGGCACCATCTAAACTTCGCAAATTTAAAGTGATTGTGCAGCAATTATAATTGCCTACATCAAAGAGCTTATCATTAGATGTTTGTACACGTTGGAACTACACATACTTAATGTTAGAGTCAGCACTGCAATATAAAGATGTGTTTCCACAATATCAAGAATGAGATCCTATATACAAGTGGTTGCCATCCAAAGATGATTGGAAAAGAACAGAAGAAGTTTGTCAGTTTTTGAAAGTTTTCTATGAAATCACTAATTGTTTTTCAGGTAAGAAATATCCTACATCAAAATTATTTTTACTTGAAGTACGGAGAATTAAAGCAATGCTGGATGAAAAAGTTTGTAGTGAAAGTGATTTTATACGAGCAATGGCGATGAAAATGAAAGAAAAGTTTGACAAATATTGGGGTTCTTATAGTTTATTGATGGTAATCGTTGCAGTATTGGATCCTCGATAAAAGATGAAACTAATCAACTTTTGCTTGAATAAAATTTATTCGCCTGATAAAGTTAATGACGAAATTACTATCATTCGTCAAACTTTGTATGAATTTTATGATGAGTATGTAGTTTCAAGCAACATAGGGCGTAATGAGAACAATAGCCAAGTGAGGACCGATTTTGATAAAAGTATGGCATGTGGAAGTGAAATGTGGGCCAAGTGACTTGATGAATTTAATCTTTTTATTGATCAGGCAGATAGCGCACCACCTGAAAAATCAAAGCTCGAAACATATTTGGATGATGGTATTGTTTGTTTAGGAAGAGACTCGTATTCTTCTTTTGATGCTTTGGATTGGTGGAAGCAAAACACGCTCAAGTATCATATTCTCTCTAAGATGATACATGATATTTTATCGATACCCATCAGTACTGTAGCTTCAGAGTCAGCTTTTAGTAGTGGGGGTAGAGTTCTTTCTGACTATCGAGGTTCTTTGTCCCCAAAGACTATGGAAGCACTAATTTGTGGAGGGGATTGGTTGCGAAATTCCAGTAAAATTGACAAGAAACTTGATGTAAGTAAACTTTTTCTTTCATAGTTAATTTTTATATTTTATTTTTACTTTATTCATCTATAATATAATTATTAATTTGCTTTTTCTCGCTATCATAGGTTGAAGATACTTTTGAAGGATTGAAGTTGAAACTCTCTTAAGGCCTTTTTTTGTATCGGTATGTGATATATTTAAACTTCTTTAAATTTCTCCTCCTTTTGCTTGAACTTTCTTATAGACCTATTGTTGTTAAGTTATGCTATAAAAATCAAGTTGATTGAACAATCTTAACCTCTGATTCTTGGATGCTTGTTTTTTGAAATAAGGTCATTGAATGTTATCTAGTATAACATATATTTCTAAAAAATAAGGTGTAATCAGTCCACAAACCTGTAGGCAGACCCATAACAAACCCGTAATAGTACGTGGCGTGTGGGCATTGGGGGAGAGGAGGCGTGACATGATTGTGTCAGGCTTACTGATGTGGCATCTTCTGACAACGTGCCCTTCACCAATACAAATGTGACACGTACGTGCCACGTCGGGCCTGTCCTGAGCTTGGGACAGGCTCGGGTAGTACCTAATCCGAGCTCGATTATTGAGTCCTTATGTGGGGCCCATCGTTATGTATGAGTTTTATCCACGCTGTCCATCCATTTTTCCATCTCTCTTTAGGGTAGGAGCCTAAACATGAGGCAGAGCCAAGGCTCAAGTGGACCATATAGAGGAGATTTTTCACCCGCCGTTGAAACTTTCTTAGGGCCCACCGTGATGCATGGGTTCCATCTATTTTTCCAATTCATTTTAGGATATGAGCCCAAAAATGAGGCAGATCAAAGGCTCAGGTGGACCACACAGTGGGCATTGAATACACACCATTTAAAGATTCTATGGCCTACCGTGATGTTTGTTTTCCATGCATCCAAACTGTTCATAAGGTCACATGGACCTGGATGAAGAGAAAACACAAGTATCTATTTGATCAAAACTTCTGCGGCTCCATAAGAAGTTTTTAATGGTGGGCACTCAATTCTCAATACTATGTGGTCCCGTTGAGGTTGGATCCGCCTCATTTTTCTGGGGCTTTCAACCTATAATAGTCTAGAAAAATGGATGACCGATGTGGATAAAACACTTACATCATGGTGTTGCCGCATAGCCCCTTGCCCGATCCACTAAGTTGTTACACGTGCCTTACCTAATCCGCTTCCCAAAACTTTTGACCTGGACTTGGTGAGGCCGTGACTGTGGGCCCACCTTGAAGTATGTGCTGTATATCCACGCCGTTCATCTGTTTTTTCAAATTATTTTTAGGGTGTACCTAAAAACAAAGCTGATCCAATTCTCAGGTAGGCCACACTACAGGAAACAATGGCAATTGAATGCCACCATTAAAAACTTCCTATAGCCAACCTGATATTTTTTTTTGCCATCCAACGTGTTGTTAAGGTCACGCAAACCGGGAAGATGGGAAAACACAAATATCAGCTTGATCCAAATCTTTTGTGGCCAACGAGAAGTTTATAATAGTAGGCGGCATTCAATCACTACAGTTTACTGTAGTGTGGTTCACCTGAGATTTGAATTGCCTTTATTTTGGTTCCATGTCAAAACAGATGGACGGCTCGGAGATATATAGCACTTACAGCAAGGTGGACCAAACTGTCAGGGCCTCACAGACGTCGGTGTTTCCCCGGCCTCACCGAAAGGGCGATCGAAAACTTCCTCCTTTGTTTCAGCAAAGGGAGAGAAATGGGTGCGGTCCCGGCCTCCCCCAACAGGTTGGGCCCTGGCCGTGGGGCCCACCTTAAAGTATGTAGTGTATGTCAGACGTAAGGATTGGATACCATTTTACATGGAACCCACTTTTGCTCGACTACATGTGATGATATTCCGGTGGACTCGACTCCATGTGATGATTCCGAATGATATTGATTGGATACTCTTAACCGTCTGATGTTACTCACTGGGTTTGGATGCCTGAAGATTACGACTGTCCATTAGCCCACAGAATCAGGATGGTCAATGAGATCTTTTGGGTACGCTAGCTGTTTCCAAAATTGGGCAATAAGAGTTGGATGGTCTGGATTGACATGCACGTACGTCTGTTTGTTTATGTGGGCACATGTTTTGGGCAAAAGATGATGGATGGGTAATTGCTTGTCTATTTATGTGCGACTAGAATCCTATGCAACACCTGTTTTACGTGTTGCACACCATGTTTTATATGTGAAATCCACACTGTCCATCAGGTTAGGATGCCAACCATATTTACGTTTGTGTTTGATGCGCGTGTACCTTTCATCAAACCCTTAATCAGGTGTAACTCACAAGGCTGAAGGAAAGATGCAACAGTCAGCCTGATACAAAACTGATGTAGGGGAAGAGCCCTCGGATGGAGGGTGGGGAGCAAGCACGTTCATAATGCAAATGGAGATTGGAAGAAACCTAAAGAAGCATCGGCAAAATTCACCATATTTTGATAAATTTCAGTCCCACTGAATAGGGCTTCTGTTGGACCGAATATTAGAGGATTGAGAAAACCACACTCTATGAAGTTTTGGCTAACTTTGGTGCCACCGAAGTTTATTTCGGTTGGCTTCAGTCCCACCTAAGGTGCCACCAACAGACTTATATAGTTTGGGCAATTTTTTTATTTTTATTTCCTTTTCTGATTATGACTTTCTAAATAAGTTTTTAAGGTTTGTTTTTTAGTATTTAAGGTTGCTAAACTCATTTTAATTGTTAGCTTTCATATTATTAGTAAAAAACTCAACTTTTGTCATTCTTCTTCTCATGGATTCAAGGAAGTCCAGTTGAGGAGTCTCGGAAGCTCCGTGGATTCGAAGTAATTATCCATTAGGAAGACCATGATTGACCTCACTACGCCTATGCCCGTGTCAAGTGGTATCAGAGCGAGGAATCTCCTTGGGCTGATGTCAACTAACAAAGACAACAACAAAAATTCAGTGGACGATGATCCAGAGATTCTCTATCTTACGGATAAGATGTATGCTCTCCATCGGGCGATTCAGTTGTCCATGCAAGGACTGCAGGAGACCCTCGCTGTATTATGGCAGAACGAATCCCGCGCCAAGCCCAAGGTGATATCCAGCATCTCGTAGTCGTTGTGCAACACAATCTCATTGCCTGCAGAGCGTTATCGGTGGAAAACCGCAGGGCTATGCCAAAAGACTCGGGATCTAGCAACAACGACATCAGTGACATTGTTGTCCGACAGCCTGCACACAGAGATGTGCGTGGCATCATTTTCAAGGTAAGGTTGAACTTCTTAAATTTAATGGTTTACTGTGCATTGACATATTCCTCGATTGGCTAGCAAAAGTTGAAAGATATTTTGATTACATGGATGTACCGGAAGAAACGAAAGTGAAGTTAGTCTCTTATAATTTGAAATCTGGTGCGTCGGCATAGTGGGAACAACTTAAGGTTTCCTGCACTCGACAGAACAAGGCACCCATTCGATCATGGCTACTCGGGCAGAATCTAAATCACTACAAGTGGCACGGTTCATCAGTGGATTTCAGCTCACAATCCAGGATTGAGTTCAGATGCATCCGGTCTGGACAACGGATGAAGTTGTCTAGTTGGCTACTCGAGCAGAGACGTAACTTACAAGGGCTTACTTTGCAACACAAGCCCCCACTGTAGGTCCTTCGCAGGAGAGAAGGTCGCCGCTCCTCTTCGCAGCGAAAAGAGAACCCCATTCTTCGTAAAAGGAGAGATGGGTGAAGAAGCCAAGGCAGTGGCTGTGATTCCGGAATCCGTGCTGAAGAAGAGGAAGCGGAGTGAGGAATGGGCATTGGCCAAAAAGCAGGAGATCGACCTGCGAAGAAGAAGAATAAGGAGAACCGAAAGCTTATTTTAAATAGAGCGAAGCAGTACTCGAAGGAGTACGAGGATCAGGAGAAGGAGCTGATCCAGTTGAAGCGCGAAGCAAGGTTGAAAGGTGGATTTTACGTCAGCCCAGAAGCTAAGTTGCTGTTCATCATCCGTATCCGTGGTATTAATGCCATGCATCCAAAAACAAGAAAAATTCTGCAGCTCTTGCGGTTGAGGCAGATATTTAATGGTGTGTTTCTGAAGGTCAATAAGGCCACTGTGAACATGCTGCATAGGGTCGAGCCTTACGTGACATATGGCTATCCCAATTTGAAGAGCGTCAGGGAATTAATTTACAAGCGGGGTTATGGCAAGCTGGACAAGCAGAGAATTGCTTTGACTGACAACTCCGTTATTGAGCAGGCGTTGGGTAAGTTCGGGATAATCTGCATAGAGGATCTCATTCATGAGATAATGACTGTTGGGCCCCACTTCAAGCAGGCCAACAACTTTTTATGGCCATTCAAGCTCAAGGCACCTCTTGGGGGTCTTAAGAAGAAGAGAAACCATTACGTTGAAGGAGGGGATGCTGGAAACCGGGAAGAGTTCATCAACGAGCTCATCAGAAGGATGAACTAACCCTTCTGTGCGAAAATTTCCTTCATTCCAGGTTCTTTCCAGTTTCTTCTACTGATAATAGAAAATACTAGGACGCGGTTTTTCCCCTTGTTGCAGTGGGGCGGTATTTTGCAGAGCATGGAAGTAGTTTGCAATTTTGTTGCTTCGGATTTGGATTTGGAATTATGCCGTTTCATGATTAATGCATGTTTTTCTGTTTTTATTAATAAAAAAAAAAAAAAAAAAGGGGTCCTTCGCAGGACACTACGTCCCAAGCCAATGGGAAAATACCTATTGAGGTACATCCTCCCCCTCCTACCCCCACTATCTGAAGTTCAAGAAACAACCCATCAAGGCCCCAGTGTGCCGCAACAACTACTTTAGGCCTGAGTCGGATCCTGAATCCATATGGACGGCCAAGGCTTGACCAATGCTTTCGTTGTGGCCAACCAGGCCATTTATCAAACACATGTCCTCAGTGGCTAGTGGCTAATTTAGCAATCACTGCAGAGGAAGCATAGGATGATCCCGAAAGAAAATTCTGAAACTTCTAAAGTAGAGGGGCAGTCTCTCCTTACAATATGCAATACTGATAAGGATCCCGAGGAGGAGGAAGTTTGTCACTCCATATATCCCTAATGAAATTTGTTTGCTCCATATTAGGTGCCAAAATTGAACTTGGTTTGAGTCCCAAGCTCGAAGAAAAACTCGAGGATGAGTTTTTTTAAGTGGGGAGGTCTGATGTAGGGGAAGAGCCCCCGGATGGAGGCGTAGAGAAAACATGTTCCTAATGCAAATGGACCGAAAGAAAAACCTAAAGAAGAATTGACAAAATTCACCATATTTCGGCAATTTTTTGTACCAGCGAACAGGGCTTCGATGCAATTGAATATTGGAAGATTGGGAAAATCAAACGTTGTGAAATTTTGGCCAACTTTAGTGCCACCGAAGTTTTCTTCGGTTGGCTTCAGCCCCACCTAAGGTCATCACCTTCGGTCCCACTGATAGACTTATACAGTTTGTGTAATTTTTTGACTTTTGTTTCCTTTTCTGATTAAGACTTTCTTAATATATTTTAGGGTTTATTTTTAGTATTTAAGGTTTCTAAACTCATTTTAATTGTTATCTTTCATATTATTAATAAAAAACTTGATTTTTGTTGTTCTTATTCTCGTGGATTCGAGGAAGTCCAGTTGAGGGGTCCCAGAAGATCTATGGATATTCGGAGTAGTTGTTTGTGAGGACGACAATGATCGACCTCACCACATCTATGCCTGCGTAAAAAACTCAAGTGGGCTACACCATATGAACTTAGCGATTTTGGTAGAGCAATTTTACATTGTTTTCTTTGGTGTGGTCCATATGAGCTCTTATCTTCTATATTTAAGGTCAAAATGTGGTTATCACTTGATGGACAAAGTTGATTTTACATATACAACATGGTGGACCCACACAGACCTTCGACGTAAAGGGTAAAACATGTTTTGTTGACGATTCCGGCCCCTTTATGTGTGGCCTGGATAGTGGGGGTAGGTGTTATCTTGGTGAGGTATCATACAATGATCGAGCTGAGGTTATATGGTATGGTTTAAATTCTCAAAGAACATTGCCTTTCCGAATGATCCCTACAACACCTAGTCATAGTTGAGCTACATAGTGGTGGCTTGAGAGGTCACTTTAGTCGAGAATAGACAATCATTATAATTCATGAGTGTTATTTTTTGCCTAAGTTGAACCAAGATGTAGAATGATTCATTAATAAATGCATGACAGACCAAAGAGTTAAGAGTAGGCAACAAAATTGTGGCCTATACCAACCCTTATCTATACCATCTCATTTGTGAGAAGACATTAGTATGAATTCTGTTCTTGAGTTGCCAAGAACACAACGTGGCTATGATTTTATCTTTGTTGTAGTTAATCCCTTCTCTGACATGTCACATTTTATCCTCATGTAGAAGTGCTATCGATGCCTCTCTCATTACTCACATCTTTAAAGAGGTTATCTGACTGGTGTTCAAAGAACTATCACCTTTGATTAAGATACACAGTTCATGAGCCACTTTTGATGACCTTTGCGGAAACATATGGGTACTCTAATTACAATATTCAAGTGCCTATCATCCACAAATCAATGACCAAATTGAAGTAGTCAATCTCTTAGTGATTTATTTTAATTTTTAGTAAGTGAACACTCATGACAATGGGATCTTGTCTTTCCTCAAGCCAAATTCATCTACAATAACTTCAACTGACGATCTAATCAAAAGACTTGATTTGAAGTGCTTATGGAAGAAATCCAAACCAAAACTTGAACTGTGCACCCATTCCTAACCCGAAAAAGAATATCATGGAAGTCGAAGCACTTGTTAACAATATTAAAGAGATCCAAGAACAAGTTTGAGCCAACCTAAAAATGCAAAGAAGCAGCTGATGTTCATCGATGTCACTTAGGGCCTGTTTGTTAAATCTGAAGTCTGAAGCCTAAATATGAAATATTAAGTCTGAAGCCAGAATTTGAAATCTGAAATTAAGTATTGAATCTAGAATAACTTGTTTGTTAACTAACATATGAAATGTTTGAAATATATTAATTTGACACATTTACCCTTGTCTCCAATGTCTTGATTGAATCCCTACCATTAAAAAGTTCATGGATTCCACCGGAATGTTTATTTGGCGCCATCGAACCTGTTGATAAGGTCATAAAGACCTAGATGAAGATACCACACAAATATCATCTTAATCCAAAGCTTTTGTAGCCCACAAGAAATTTTTAATGGTCATTTACCACTGCTACTTATATTATGGTTCATTTGAGATTTGGATCTACTACATTTTTTAAATCATGCCCAAGAATGAGCTCTTCAATACGGATGGACAGCATGGATGTAGTCACATACATCATGGTGGGCCCCATCGTTAGGGGTCCCGCCTAACCTGTGGATCTTAATTGAATACTGACAATGTCAGTAGCCCTAGCTATTGGACAGTGTTGTGTGGTCCCCAACATAATGTATGTGTTTTATCCACGCTATTCATCCATTTTTCCATATTATTTTAGGGAGTGATCCAAAAAATGAAGAAGATTCAAATCTCATGTACTGTGGTGGCCCCCATAAAGCCCCTTATTGATTCGTCAAATTCATAGCTGTTCCTGGCGGGGTAGTACGCTTTAGGTACGGATCAAAGCCATAGTAAACTAGCTACGATTTATATTCGTAGCAAAAGACTTCTTTAGTCCGTAGCCTTTGTGATGTAGAACGTGTCGCTGATTATTTCATGGCCCAAATGGAGCAAAAGAAGACCGGTCGGGGTCGAAAGTGATCCGGATCGTAAATCGGTCGTATCTCACAATCCGGAATGAGTTACGGGACGTATAATATATCAATTTGGGGTAGCTCGAGCTACTTTAGCCAACCAACACTGCTACATCGAGTTGCCCAAGCCGGAATCGCGAGATTCGACCGTATCAACGGTCATTAGGCTAGTTTATTTTCAGTTTTACTATTTATAGTAAGTTTTAATTCGATCATAACTTTGCATCTGTAGGGTTTTAGAGTTAGTGCCCAACATGAAAAGGGCTTAGAATATTTCGTAGAACAACGTGGTTGAGGCCGTTTGATAACTTTCTATTTTTGGCCGAAAACCAAGAGTTCTAGTAGGATTGAACGACTTCTAAAAATAGTAAGTTTACTATTTATAGTAAGTTACGTTTTCTAGGAGTTTAAGTTGGAGTTGGAGCCTGATACTTTACATAGGGTTTAGTTTTCTATTTATATGCATTGTAATTTCATTTTTTATTCATTCAATCATCAATAAAGCAATTATTCGGAATTTATTTCCTCTTTTTATCTTTTATTTCTTCTCGTGGATTCGAGAAACTATCGGTTAGGGAGACGGTGATCGACCTACCACGTCCTCCCTGCGCACTTTACCCCTTTTTTGGTAGTGTGTGGAGTGGTGATTGAACGCACACCATTAAAAGCTTATTGAGGACAAAAGTTTTGGATGAAGTTGATATTTATGTTTTCCCTTCATCCAGGTCTATGTGACCTAATTAATAGGTTGGATGATAAGTAAACATTATAGTAGGTGCTAGGAAGTTTGTAATGGTAGGGCATTCAATCACCACTGTTTCCCATGTTATGGCTCACCTGGTAAGTGGATTTGCTTCATTTTTTTTGGATAATGCCCTAGGAAGTTTTGTGTATTGACGTCACCGTTGTAAATAAACATTATAGTGGGCCCTAGGAAATTGTGTTGAAGTCACCAAGTTCAGTGGCCCCACCATGATGTGTGTTATATCTAAACCGTCGTCCATTTGGTGAGATCCTTTTAAAGCCTCAGCCAAAAAACAAGACGGATCTTTAGCTCAAGTAGACCACACTTCAAAAATCAGTGGGACTGAACATCTACCATTGAAACCTGCTTGAGGATCAGAGAAGTTTCAGATCCATCTTCTATTTGGTTTTTCCCTTCATCTAGGTCTGTATGACCTTATGAACAGTTTGTATGGCAAATAAACGTCATGATGAGCCCTATGAATGCGTCAATGGTGGGAATAATTTCTCCACTACTTTTTGTGGTGCGGTCCACTTGAGTTTTTTATATGACTTTTTTTGGGCTCATGCTTTATACTTATCTCGCCAATTAGATGAACTGTGTGGATATGACACATACATCATGGTGGGGCCCACCAAACTTGGTGATGTCAACACGAAACAGAACGGTGGTCGGTGGCGTGTCGCTAGGCCTGCACACGGGTCAGGTTAGGGTCGGGTTGGGCCCAATCCTGCACCGAACCTAAACATATTTTAAAGGTTTGGGTTTCGGTCAAGGTCATGACCAGGTTGGGCTGACCCAACCCTAACCCTACCCTACCCTACTTGTAAAATAGTCAACCTTAACCCTACCCTACCTTATATGCTAAATTGGGTCGGGTCGGGTCGGGTTAGGACTATGTTACACTTATTTTCATTCTTTTTAACTTAATTTGTAGATTGAAAACAAAAGTGTGTAACCCATGATACCCCTACCATGGGGCCCACTTGATGATTTATTGTATATTCACGTCGTGGGTGAGAGTCCGTGAGACATCAGAACCAGCCATGTGGGTGGCATCCTGACCGTGAGGCTCACCTCGATGTATATGTTGTAAATCCACGCCGTCCATCTGTGTTTCCAGATTATTATAAAACATGGTCCCAAAAGGAAGCATATAAAAGCTTTAGGTAGACGACACTATAAAAATCAGTGGTCATTGACCTTCCACCATTAAAAGATTCCTAGAGTCCACCCTAATGTTTATTGACCATCCAATCTATTGATAATGTTATTAAGATATTTCTAAAAGCAATAAACCAGTATAAACGGGGTGGTTCGGGTCGGGTGGAATGGGTCAGGTATATATAGGTTGGGGTACGGGTCGGGTCAGGTGGGTTTGGCATGTACCCTAAACCGTACCTAAATTAAAAATGGTCTAGCCGCATCCACTTGGGACAAGACTGTTTTCTCGACCGGGTCGAGACGGATTGGGTCTCTACCGAGTCGGGTCGGGCGGGTTAATTGGGTAGATGTGCAGCCCTACGTGTCACACACCACGCAGGGAAGGGGATTATGTACTAAGTAACTCAGTATGCTAAGCGTACTGAGTTAACTCTGAGGGGTCCACCATGATTTATGTATTTCATCCACTCTGTTCATCCATTTTAAAAGATAATTTTATGGCTTGAATAAAAAAAATGAATTATATAAAAATCTTAACTGGACCACACCACAGGAAACAATGTGAATTGAACCTGTATCGTTCAAAAGTTCTTGAGGGCCAGGGAAGTTTTGGATCAAGCTGATATTTGTTTTTTCCCTTCATCAATGTCTGTGTGATCTTATTAACAGGTTGGATGACAAGTAAACATCACTGCAGGCCTAGAAAGGTTTCAATGGTGGAAATCATTATACCCACTGTTTCTTGTGATATGGTCCACCTTAGTTTTGGATATGCTTCAATTTTGGTTTCAACCCCTTAAATGATATGGAAAAGAGGATGGACGGTGTAGATAAACTACATACGCAGTGCCCTTCACATGCAAATCTGGACTCAAGATTTCCTACGGAAGTAGTGTTTGGCAAGAAGTTCCTACGCTGGGATACTAGGTGGGGCCACCATGATGTTTGTGAGAAATCCACTCTGTCCATCCATTTTTCTGGATCATTTTAGGACATGATACAAAAAATCAGGTGGATCCAAAACTCAAACCGGCCACACGAGAGGAAAAACTAGAGGAGTTTCCTACCGTTGAAACCTTCCTGGCCACACCTTGATGTTTATATGCCATCCAAACCATTTATAAGGACATTCCCACTCGGATAAAGCGTAAAAAACAAAACCCAGCCTGATACGAAACTTTTGTGGTAATACAAAATTTTCAATGGTGGTCACTGAATCCCCACTGTTTCCTCTTGTACAGCCCACTTGAGTTTTGGAGCCACCTCATTTTTTGTAGCATGTCCTAAAATAAGCTCTTAAAATGAATGGGCGGGGTGGATTTCTCACAAACATCACGGTGGGCTCCACCTCTCATCCCACTCTCATCCAAGGGAAGGAACTTCATATGAAAAATCTTTGCAGGAAATCGGTGTCCGGGGAATCCGGGCAGTGATTTGGTACTACCCCGCTACGACCTAGTTGGAGATAGATGGTCCTATTATCGGCTTTGTGGGGCCTATAGTGATGTTTATGTTTTATTCACACCATCCATCAATTTTCCTATATCATTTTAAGGAATAAGACAAAAAACCAGGCAGATATAAGGCTCTAGTGGCCACACTACACGATACCATGGGAATTGACTACCTACCATTGAAAACTTCTTGGGGCTACACAAGGCTCTGATCAAGTCGATATTTGTGTTTTCCCTTTATTCAGGTTTGTGCTACCATATGAAGATGTTAGATGTTAAATAAATTTCACAATGGACCCTTGGAAGGATTTAACGGTAGTTGTTCAATTCCTGTTGCTTTATGTGGTGGGATCGACTTGAGCTTTAGATGTGCCCCATTTTTTGGGCTCATGCTTTAGGATGATCTACAAATGTTATGGACGGTGTGGATTTAACACAAATCATGGTAGGCCCAGAGAAGTTCCACATGTTAAAATTGGTTTATCTATTGCCGCAAAGGAGAAAACCTCTATTGTAGATGGACAATTTTGAATTTTTGAAAAAAAAAGTTTGTGGAGTGCATTTTGGATTCACCGTTAAGCCATGCCTCCTTCCCAAAAAAAAATTCAAGGCAAAATCCAAGAGCGCTTTCCAAATTCAATGTTAACAAACAACACTTAAGGCAAAGTTCTGCATTCTATGATTTCTTTCGGCGTTTACAAACATGCCCTTAGAATTTAAAGGAGTTTTAGTTCTGACATACTTGCAAAAAGTACAATTTCCAAGTATTTATCACAAATTAAAGAACAAAAAGATTGGCCCATGTCATATTCTTTAAGAAAATTAGGGCAAATGCATATCAGCTTGAACTAGCCGAAGGAGTACTGACAATTAGTCCCATTTTCAACATTGGCAGCCTTTATTCCTATCGTAAAGATCCAAATCAATCTCCACCAAGCTTTAAAAATTTCGGCATATATTGCCCAACCGGCTCATATGAAATTATTAACATTAATTCTTGATACACAACCCATGAGTACAAAGCGAGCTACCTATACCCAATATTTGGTTTGATGGAAAAACTAATTGTGAACCGAAAATAATTAGATCAATATTGGAGCAGCTTTGCAAAATCTTGACAAAGAGTTGTGGAAGAGTATCTTCAAGCGAAACTTGATATGAGTTCTTTTGATAAGCGGGAGATTGACGCAGTAGGATAATTGGTAGTAGGGCCCAACAGTGGCCTTAGGCCCCACCCCATTTAAAAACCCGTAATCTCTCTCTCTCTCTCTCTCTCTCTCTCTCTCTAGGGATAATTCTTCCCCTCCTCCCACATCTCTTTATAAATGTTATTTTGTAAGATGAGAAAATGCAGTAGTGTAGGTTTTCCTCTCTTTTTTTTTAGATGTTTTGATCATATTTGATAGTGAGTAAATCCTCTTGTATTTGGGTGCGTGAATCCCCAAGCCATAGATCGTATATTGTTTACCACAATTTTCAGCCAAAGTTGCCTTCCTTTTTCTCTCTACTTTTACTTGTGTTCTTCTTTTCCCTTTTCTTGTGTATTGGGTTGACATCAAATTTCTAGAATACACGCATGCAAGTCGCCCCATTGCCAAGTTGGTGGTGGTAGAGCTTGACATGACAAAGCTCTAATAGAACTTGAAAAGTGTGGTTCTTCATCGAATACATTGGGAACATCAAATGGTTGACCCATATATGTAGAAGATTCTATTAGTTCATTAACGATGTTTTGAGTAGAGAATACAAAACCTCTTGCATCATACGTTGAGAGTGGTTGCCACCTTCTTTCAATTCCTCAACTTCACCATTGATATGAACATTTTAGGTGAAGCTATATGGTAGTTTTGGCCTCATTCTCACACCATGAAGATGAACTTGTTTGGATTCCAAATGATGTTGATCCAACGAGAAAGAAAGAAGAAAGTACTCTAGTAGTAAAGAGTAGAAAAAAAATGAAAAGATTATTGCTTGATTCAAAACGGTGGTAGAAACACACCATAGATGCCTTGGAGATGACGCAAGGTAGTAGGCAGTATAAAATGGATAAAGGAAGAACACCATCTCCTCCACGTGATATGAACCTTGAATCCACAAGGTGTAATGGCTCTTGAATTCATAAGAATTAAAGGAAAATATGAGATAATTTTATTGATGTCTCTAAAACAAAATTACAATGCTTTAAATAATAAAACATAAACCCTAATTAAGAGTCCTAACTTGACTAAATCAAAATTTAACCAAAATAGTAAAATTTACTAAAAATAGAAAGTTTAATTTTAATTACAAGGGATGATTCCTAGCATGATAAGAAACAAATCCTAAGAAGACATCACATATTAAAACTTTAAGAGATGAAAGAAATACGTCTAGCTTAAAACTTACCAAAAATATATATAGTAAGTTTTTCGTAAAACTATGATTTTAAATAAGGAGTCGTTTTGTTGTGAAACAGAGCTATGCGACCTGGTTATGGGGGTTTGTTGGCCCCAGATAGCCTCTTCTATTCAAAATTCATAGGTCGTGCGTCCCGTAACGATTCCCATATCAAAAGTTATGGCCATTTTACGGTTTGCACTTCAAACAATAATTTCCCCCTTATCTAGAATGAATCTCTTGGATCCAAATGCATATGAGGCCCAATTATGTTATGCCCCATGTAGGATTGGATTTAGATTCAACAGACTACGCCCATTTCCATTTGGGTTTATGTCGATACATCTGTGCTAAGAATAGGTCCATGGCTGCTCTATTTTAGGAGACTCACTCACCCAACTATAAGGGAACTTACTCTGAATAAAGATCCAAAGATGTTAGAAGAAAAACCGAGGGAATACATTATTTTCTTCTTCTCTTACAAAGCTAGAGGGAGATTAAATGAGAGAGACCGGGGGGGGGGGGGGGGGGGGGGGGGGGATTACCCTGCTTTGCCTTGCGCTTGGCATTGAGTACTGTTTCTTTTATTCCTTTTCTCAGAGTTTGCTTTGCATCGGGTGCTGTTTCTTTTGCTCCTTTTCTTTTGGACTTTGCTTGGCATTGGGTATTGTTTCTTTTTCTCCTTGTTGGGAATTTGTCTTGCTTCCCCGGCAGACTCAGAGATTCAAGCCTGTCCCCCACCCACTGGGCCCACACGCTGATATGGTCCAATGATTCAAAACATTCTTTGCTAAAGGAAATAAACTATCATCCTATAATCAAACTTTAATAATGATTATAAAGCTTTGTTAAGTGCACTGCACATGAGTGTGTAATAAAGCAAATATACATGTTTTTTCCCGTGATAAATCTGGTCCACTCAGCATATGGGACCCAATATCAAAGCAGGTGGATGCGTTAGTAAAGATCAGCCAAGCTTTTGACGGACGTACATTTATATTGCAAACTGTAGCCCACATAACCAGTGGATCAAACTGATTCTTGTGAATCTTGTCCATCAATAGAGGGCCATTGTGATGAATGAATTGGATCTCGTCCATCAATACAGAGGGTCATTCTAATGAATGAGTTAGATATGGGCCCTATTGCGACATATGCTGGGAAACGTGTGGTGTGCATATGTGCTTTATCACACACTTGGGTGGTCTTAGTATCGCTCATTTTATTTTATTTTTTGGTCAGTCATGCAACCCACCCACCCAGTCAGTCAGTCATCCATCGCTCATGATCCTAACATTTTGGTTTTCGACAGTTGAATGTGAGGCACTGAAAAAGCTTCTCATTGTTGTAAACACATCTACATCACTGGTCAAAATTAAACCATTAGTTCATAGTAAGTACCTTACTTTGGCCATTATACCATGCAGTCCACAATAGGGACGGCTCTGATCATCCGATCACCCAGCATCTGGGCCCTAGTGGGCGGCCACAGATGCAAGATCCTGAGTCTCGACGTGGACCCGGACGTGGACACTACTCCTTCGCTACGGAACCTGGAAAGACGAAAAGCATACTGGGGGATTCTAGTAGAAAGATATCATCCACCCAAGCAAGGAAACGGACAGGGTTGAACTTTGCACAAGTTGGTCCACCGGTTCAGGGATCCAAACTGTTGCTCGGAGAACAGATCACATAGATACATCAACTTGGGCCACACCATTCATAGAACCACGGGGATCATCAGGTGACCAGGTACCCACCGTGATATATGTGTTTTATCCACACCATCCATCCGTTTTGCGCCTGAGTCTGAAAATAAGGCAGATGCAAAGCTCAAGTGGACCACACCACAGGAAACAGGAAACATGGGGATTGAACACTTACCGTTCTGGAGGTCACCGAAGTTTTGGATAAGCTGATATTTGTGTTTTTCCTTCATTAATGTTTGCATGGACTTAGACAAGTTAGATGGTGTGAATACCCTTCCTGACACACGTGCGCTGAATGTGATGCCCTATGGAAGAGTGGTTTTCATTAGATGAATGTTTTCATTATCGATGAGTTAATCTTTTTTGGGTAACGAAGGCCTGATGGATATGATTTGTTTGGCTTTCCTTGGATGCTTTGGTCGTGCAGTACCTTTTCCAAAGATACCAAATAATACATTTTGAATGTTTGGAGTCACCACTAGTTGATTTGATGGCTTTAATTCACGGTTAGCTAAAGCCGGTAAACCTGTCTAGTAAGGCCAAAGGATCATGAAAATTCTTCACCTTGAATGAGTCTTATAGTTGGCCTGTGATCATGAAAATTGGGGTGAGGGTCTCGTTACAAGAGAGGAAGGGGTTAGGTACCATCTCTTTACTATACTTACGCTCAATTTCTACTTTATGGGGGCGTGCAATTTTAAAATATTTTTATATCTATAAGAAATTTAGTCATATGGTCATGCTTCGCACAACCCTATAAGAGAGTTGGGTAGGAAAAATAGAAAGCAGTAAATAGATCTTAGCCTTGCTTTGCAGAGCCAAGACTCTAGGTAGGCAAACAGAATAAAAAATAAGCAAATGCAGTAAAAGAAAAGAAATTTTGTTTGTTGAGAAGAGAATGTGCGGAATGGACCACATTCTGATCTTGATTAAGATGTGAGAAAGAGAAAAGGGAAGTCAAACACCATTTTCTTAGGTCGGAAATAGGGATAGTCAGATGTCCCTAATCCTGATCCTACTCTTTGAATTGACTGCCCGACTTTTGTGAGTTGGTTTTCTATGGCTGGTCAGGGCAGGACCTAAGTGTGAGTATGGTTTTTGTAGAGTATCCTAGGCGGCAAAAACTCCTCATGGTTGGGGAGTGGAAGCCAAGAAAAATCAGAAAAAACTATATATCATTCTTCTGTCGTTTCTTCCTCTCTTCGAGTAAGGGCCCAGATGTTGTTTATATAGGCATTGGGGACTGTCGGCTAATTGATGGTCTATGGTATGCGTATCAAAAAACTTTTCATGCAAGTGGACACCTCTCAAAAACTAGCTATGCAGTGCGTCAAGTGATCATCGACTAATCATTAACCGACGGTCTACTTAGGAGTGTCTACAATATCGAAGTGCAGATTGGTCCCGACATCTTTATGATCACATTCAAGATCTTGGACATATCAGCTTCCTTTAACAGCTACTCGAGACACCTTGGCTACACAAGGTCGGGGCAATACCTTCTACCCCGCACCAAAGGGTCAAATACATCTTTGGGAACCAATTCATCTCTGTCCATGCTGAACAAGAGCTCATCATTCCTTCCAATGCTACCACCACCGAGCCAAATATCCCGGTCATAAAAATTCAACACTCGAAGGAAGACGTCTCATATCACAGCTTCGAGTTCTAGACAGTTAATGCCATCGCCAATCCCGAGCCAATGAGTGTCGAATATGTCTTTCCACCAACTAAACGAATGAGCTTTAAGTATTGCATGAAGAACCACTTCAAAGTGAAAACAATAGAATTGGCCATCAACCGGCGAAAATAGGGACTGGGATATCATCCAACCTTTCAAGGAAAAATAGAGAATGATGAGGTTCTAATGCACAACCATTCAATTCCTAGCCTAGGATACCTCACTAGATGAGGGGCAAGACCAGGTGCAGCATCTCAAGGATCAACGGGACGCTTTGATAGCTACCCTCACCACATCACCAACTAACTAAGGGCATAGCTTGCCTACCTCAGTACCCATCAATCATGGGCACAACTTGTCCATTTCAACATCTAGCCAGGGGCACAACCTGCGCACATTTTCATCAAATTAGGGACACAAACTGTCCATCTCTTCGCCAAGCAGCCAAGCTGGGCACAATCTGCCCATTCCAATCAATCAAGGGGACAACCTTCCCACCTCAGCATCAGCACTGACCTTCCCATCTCAGCATCAATCAACCAAGAGCATAACATACCCATCTCTACAACATTCAGCTAGGGGCATAACTTGCCCACACAAAACCAACTATTTCTTAATGGTAGCTAATGGTCCATAAAATAAATTAATAAAATTATCTTAGTGGTTATATTTATTAGATTGTTGATAGAAATTTATTGGACAGTTAAAATGAAAGGATCAAATGGTTCCATTTCAATAATTGTGTCCAAATTTTAACTATTAAAAAAAATTAAATATAAAATGGTCGTGTTGATTTGATCCAATGGTCAAAAATAAAAATAGAATTGCTGGACATTAATTGGATGGTTCAGATGAAATATTAAATGTCAATTTCAAAAAGTTTTGTGTGCACGAATACAAGCACCATTTTTTGTCGATGTATTTAAAAAAGCCATTATAAATTCTCTCTTTCGGAAACCCCAACTTCAGGTTGTAAAGAGAGGACTTCTTTCAATCGTACGAGATAGAGAGACTGGAAGTTGCTGCGGAGAAGCCATTATGCATCTAGTTTAGACACCGACCTCACCCAAGACGGTGCCACACTTTAGGTAGGGCCACCTTCATGCATGCATGTATTCTATATCCACACTGTCCATCCATTTTTCCATATCATTTTATTTGGGTGATCAAAAAATGAAGAAGATCCAAGTCTCAGGTGGACCATACCCTAAGAAACAGTGATGATTGAACGCTTTATGGTGGGCTATAATGTTTCTGCCATCCAATGGGTTGATAAGGTCACATAAGTATGATGAAGGTAAAAAACAAATATCAGCTTGATTCAGAAGTTTCGTGGCCCATAAATAGTCAATCGTCACTGTTTTCGATGATATGGTCGATGTGATAATTGGTTCTGCTTCATTTTTGGGACAATACACTGAAATGATCTGAAAAAATGGATGGACAGCGTAAATACTCAGCTTTCAAATATATATAGTATGTCACAGGACCACTTCTACCCATTCACATGCAGTTATACGTGTAAAAAGAAAACACGTCTGTAAGATCTGAACTTTCCCATTTGGTTAGAAATAACTCTTAAATTTTCCACTCATGCAGTTGAGCATGTGTTTTATCCATGCCATCCATCCATTTTGCCTCACCATACAACAGGAAACAGGGACACAGAAGTTTTGGATGAAGCTGATATTTGTGTTTTCACTTGATCCAATTCTGTATGACCTTATGAACAGATTGGATGGAAAATAAACATCATTGTGGGGCCTTGGAAGGTATCGATGGTGGCTTGAATCTGACTCATTTTCGGGATCGATCATGCACAAAAATGATGTGGAAAAGTGGATGGAAGTTGTGTGGATAGTTTACATACATCATGGTGGGGCTAACAGAGCTTTGCCACGTATACACAGTACCGACCTCGGTGCTGTGTTCTACACTAGGCATATTTTACACGTGGATCCGTCCTCTTATATATATAGACTAATTTCAAACAGAAGCTGCAATACATCAACTACAAGGGGTTTTCCATGGAGGAGGATGGCCGCATCCCCACCGTCCCATCGGAACCCATATCCGATGTAATTGAGGCAACTAAAGAAGTAGGTGAGGAAAATAGAGGAAGTGCATCGTCCCCTGCGAACGGGATCGCGAAAGAACCCAAGGCGAAGACACACGAAGCTGCAAAAAATCCAAATATGGAGTGGTTTATTTCCATATTTAGCAAAGATCACCCGCAAGTTCACCTGGAAGCCGGGTCCAAACATCTGATACAGAAGGTGCCCGACAGAATTCGCCATTATGGAAAGGACAAGAAGTACTTCGATCCTCGGGTGGTGTCCTTGGGACCTTACCACCACCACGTGAATGATCTCAAGCCAATGGAGATGCACAAGATCACGGCAGCTAGGCGATTCGTCGATGAATCAACGCCGGAGGAAGACAAAACTAAAGCCAGGGAAAGGTTCTACGAAAAGGTCATGGAAGTGATAGGGGATGCGAAAAGGTTTTATGCTGCCGAGGCGGTGGCCAATCTGACCGACGATGATTTCGCACGCATGATGTTCTTGGATGGTTGCTTTGTTTTATATTTCATCCAAGGCATGATCAGGGGAAACATGAATTTGGAGGTAAGCAATGACCACATTCCTCTCATTGTTTGGGACATGTTCTTGATCGAAAACCAGCTACCATTCAAAGTCCTTGATGCATTGATGAGTTCGAGATTGGGCTCTAGCAGTAAAAATGTGAAAAAAGAGATCGAGGAATTCATCAGGTGGGAAGTCCTCAGGCCCATGGGAATGTATCTGAATGATTCTTCTCGGTCGTTGGATTGGTACAGAGAAGATGATCAGGGAGTACATAATGCCCCGCTTCACCTCCTCGATGTTCTCCGGACAATTTTGCTGGACTTCCCTCCCTCGGACTGGGCGGAAAAGAACAGCAACAGGCCGCGGAACTTCGGCTCCGTTATGGAACTCAAGGAGGCTGGGATCAGGTTCGGGAGGAGCCACCGGCAATGTTTGAAGGGCATCAGGTTCAAGGAAAACATCTTGTTCCCACGGCTGTTGCTTCCGCGAATTATCATCAACGATGCCACCGTATCTCATCTGCTGAACTTAACCGCCTTTGAGGTGTGCTCTGACACGCATTCCGGAAGTGGTGTTACCTCCTACATTCGCTTTATGAATTCTCTCATCAACGATGCCGCCGACGTGAAGAAGCTCGGGTCCAAGGGTATACTCCACCATGCCCTCGGCAGCAACGAAGAGGTGGCGCGTCTATTCAACGAGTGGCCGGTCGAGGTGATGAACGATCTCGAACTGTACAGCTATGTCAGTTTTCGCATCCGCAGGCACCGTAATAGGAGAGTGAGGATATCCATAGCCGGATGGTTGAACAGAAATTTCAGGAGCCCGTGGACCGCCATCTCCTTGGTTGCTGCAGTTCTCCTTCTCCTCTTAACATTCACTCAGACGTACTTTGCCGCCTTCCCTCGACGTTAAGGATGCGTTTTGCCTTTCACCATTTCTCTTATCTGGATAAGAGATGATCCTTCCGTGTCCTCATCACGAGTGTCCTTCCATTATTTTCTTTCCTTCCATTATTGTTGCGATCGTCTGTAGCTTACGTTAAGTTTCAAATTATGGTGTATTGCGTCTGTATTTGTGACCTATTTAATCCTTCTTTTGTATTGCTTTTTTCAATAAAAAAATTCCTTCCATGTATTAGTCAGACATGAATGATCACTTTGGAAGCGGATTTCGTCCTGCTCTGTGAGTTTAATACACGCCGTCCATCCATTTTGCCAGATGAGGCATATCCAAGGTTCAAGTGGACCATACAATGGAGACTCAACACTCGTTGTTGAAACCGTTCTAGAGCCCATCTTGATGTATGGGTTTTATCCATCCCATCCCTCTATTTTGTCAGGTCGCTTTAGGGTATGAGCCAAAAATTAGGCAGATGAAAGGCTCAGGTGGACCACACAGTGGGCATTGAATACCCACCATTTAAACCTTCCTAGGGCCCACCGTGATGTTTGTTTTCCATCCAAACTGTTCATAAGGTCACATGGAACTGGATGAAAAGAAAACGCAAGCATCTATTTGATCGAAACTTCTGTGGCTTCCAAGAAGTCTTTAATGGTGGGCACTCAATTGCACTGTGTGGTCCAGTTGATGTTGGATCCGCCTCATTTTTAGGCTTACAACCTAAAATGATCTAGAAAAATGGATGGATGGGGACTCAGTGAGGCCATGACCGCGGGGGCCTACCTTGAAGTATGTGTTGTCTATCCACGTCGTTCATCTGGAAAATGATCGATCCAATTCTCAGGTAGGCCATACCACATGAAACAATGGCGATTGAATGCCCTCCATTAAAAACTTTCTGCGGCCCACCTAATATTTATTTTCCATCCAATTACATGTTAAAGTCACGAGAAAACCGGGATGAAGGGAAAGCACAAATTTTAGCTTGATCCAACTCTTTTGTGGCAAAAAAGAAGTTTATAATGGTAGGCATTCAATCTCTACATTTTCCACCTGAAATTTGAATCGGCTTTATTCTGGTTCCATGTTTTAAACAATCTCTTAAAACGGATGGACGGCTCAGATATACGGCATTTACATCAAGGTGGGCCCAACTGTCAAGCTTCACAGACGTCGGTGGTTTCCCGGCCTCACCGAATGGGCGTTCGAAAACTTCATCCTTTGAGCAAAAGGAACACGGTTGCGAATTAGGTGTTACCCGTACCGTACCACCTTGATGATTTTCTGTACATATATCTACACCGTCCATCCGTTTCTACAGACCGTTTTAGGATAGGGTAAAAAAAAGCCATGAAGATTCAAATCTATGGTGGACAATACCATAGGAAACGGTGGTGATTGAGTGCCTCACCATTAAAAATTCCAAAAGGCCCATAGTAACATTTTTTTAATGTTTATTTGAAATCCAACCTCTTGATAATGTCAAGAAGATCTGGATGAAGGTAAAATACAAAGATCAGATTGATCCAAAACTTTTGTGGCCCACAAAGTTATTAATAGTTATTCATCAAATTTTCTAGTAGTATGGTCCACCTGAGATTTGGATTTCTTAAGGTTTGGGATCCCGTCCTAAAATGAGATGGGATAATAGATGGACGGGTGTGGACAATGGACATACAAAAAATGCACCAAGGTGGGCCCCACACGGTTAGGGTAACACCCACCAAACTCTTTCCAGGGTAACAGCTAATTCGCTCCGGAGGAATACGTGCAGCCCCGGCCTCACCCAACAGGCTGCGGCCTTGACCATGGGCCCCACCTTAACGTCTCTCGATTCCAGCAGATAATATTCCCGTAGACTAGACTCCATGTGATGATTCCGAATGATACTGATTGGATCATCTTAACCGTCTGATTTTATTCACTGGGTTTGGACGGCTGAAGATTTTGACTGTCCATTAACCCCTTGAGTCAGGACGGTCAATGTGATCTTTTAGGTAAGCTGTTCTCAAAATTGGGCACTAAGAGTTGGATGGTCTGGATTGACGTGCATGTCTGCCATGTGTACGGTGGACGTGACCCCACGGCTTAAAAATTGAGTTAAACCTTCACCTAAATCACCTCCTTGGACAAAGGGAGAGGATGACTATTACTCACGCATTTGTCCAAGTTGTATCCCGCACGGCTAATTTTAATATCGATCGTACAAATTGTGAGTCCCATTGCTAAAGATACATATGAAAAATTGGATGGTCCAGATTGATGCCACCTGGGAGATGATGTGTGCATGAGATGAACAACCATATACAACCTAAGAGTATCATATTACAGGAAATGGTCGGCAAAATGGTGAATCTTGGAAAGCGGGACAAACAAAGATAAAAGGGTAAAAGATGAGATGACCATAGGTGATTACTTCTCCGTTTACGTGGGACTAGAATCCTATGCAACACCTGTTTTACTTATTATTGCGACACCCCAATCTGTGGGGCCCACCAAGTTGTATAGGTAAAATCCACACTGTCCATAAGGTTATGTCCTCGACTTTATGCTCTACGACCAAAAATCAGCTGGATGCACAACTGAGGAGTGCCACACCACAGGTGACAATGGGACGCGGGCATCTCCTGCGCTTGGAATCTAGGTGGGGCCCACTGTGATGTTTTTGAGAAATCTATGCCATCGAACCATTTTTTGAGATCAATTTAGGCGTTGCAAACAAAAATGAATGGGATCCAAGACTCAAGTGGGCCGAAAACGTGATGATTGAACTTCCACAGTTGAAATATTTGTGGGGCCACATAAGTTTTGAATTAGGATAATATTTGCGTTTTCAGTTCATCTCAATAGGAGTCACATTATGAACGGTATGGATGGCATATAAACATCACTGTGGACCCATAGAGGTTTCAACGGTAGGAATTTCCCTACCAGCTTTTGCTTTAGTGCGGCCCACTTGAGTCTTGAATCCGGTTCATTTTTTGTCACAACACCTAAAATGATCTCACAAAACAGTTACACAGAGTAAATTTCTCAAAAACATTACGGCAGGCCCCACCTAGAATCTGATCACAGGAGATGCCTGCCAAAAGGCTTTCGCGAGCAATCCGCGTCCGTAACAATGGGATGGAATCCGAACCATACGTTTGTGTTTGAGGCCACCATGGTGGTGTGTATCATTCATCAATCCCTCAATCAAGTTTCCCGGCCTCACCAATTCACGGAATCCACTTTAACGCATGGTAAAAAATTCATTATTATTTCTTGCCATTGATGGGATACACCAAGCAGTCAAATCACAAGAATTCATTCGAATAGGGAAGGGGGCCTGACATGGCATAGTTTTGTATCCCCTTCATGATGTATATGAAAAAAGAAAAATAAATAAGCTAGTCTAAAATGAAAAGTGACCCCACTACAAAAGCAGCTGGGATTGATCACCTGCCATTGAAAAACTCCCACAGCCCAATGAAGTGTTGGATGATGCTGATATCTAAGGTCATGTCCTAAAATGACATTGCAAAATGGATGAATAGTGTGTATATAACACATATTAGGTGTATTATATGCACATGGGTCTACCTAGAGAGAACGTTACTTGCATATCTAAAAATTAAACTCTTAGATTAAAATTAGTAGGGCATACTCTTAGATAGGAATTAGTATGGCATCTAGCTTTACTGCGGATTACATAATCATTACTTATTCAGAGTTGACCACACCTCATTAGGGTGGATTTCTTCCATCCAAACAGGCCTAAAGGAAAGATACAGCAGTCAGCTTGATACAAAACTCAGGTGGGCCACGCCACTTGAACTTGTTAGTTTTGGTAAAGCAATTTTACATTGTTCCTCTTGTGTAGTCCATATTAGCTCTTATCTTTGGTATCATTATAAGAAAAATGACCTATACTTGGGAATTTTTTACCAAGAAAATAAAATTCTTGGGTAATAACAAATTTTTACCAACGAAATTTAAGTTATGAGTAGATATTGCTACACTTTTAGCAAGGAAAATGTTCCTTGGCAAAAGTGACAAGTGTGAGGAAATTTATATTTTGTGGGTAAAAAGGGTGTTATCCTGCTGCTAATTTTTAGCTTACTTTTACCGATGAACAAATTCCTCGGTAAAAGTTGTTGCGCATGCGGTGTCCATGGGGCTCATTAGGAGGGCCTACCATGTGTGGATTTTGTGGCAAAAAAGTTGCACCGTACGTTGGACCATCCTAATTACATCAGTCCACTTGGATGGCCCATTCAATCAATCTAAACTGTTCATTTAGTCCAAAACAACAAAAATCATATTAATAGGATGGAATAATCAACCTTTGATTTGGTCGAACTTTTTATGACCGTCCATTCTTTAAGCCATGGATGGGATGGTTTCAATTGCCTATCAAAAGCATTTCTTTAGAATCATAGGCAATGCATGGTAGGGCCTAACAAATAGAAGCATCAAATTGTTGATTAGACCTATTTTTTGGTAAATTATCTGGACTGTCCATATAAATGACCATTGATTAAATGGTTCATATTTGTTAGATTGGTGTGATGTTTGCCTGATAGCCCATGAAATGCGTGGTGGACCTAATGAACAGTCTAGATCAATGGATTGGACTGTCTAAGTGTCCCAATGCAGTAAGAAGTGCAATGAGAAAACGGGAGCATCTCCTAGTTTTTTCGTTGGTTTCCAAGCCTTGGTGGATTCATTTTGGTGGGACACTGATGGGTCCATCTTGACAATTTGATATATATCTTCGTCGTCCATCCCTTTTTGCAGCCCATTTTAAGACGTGGTCTAAAATATTAGGCCAATCCAAATCTCAGGTGGACCACACTATAGGAAATTGTGGGGATTGAGCGCTTCCCATTAAAAACTTCATATGGCCCACTAAATTTTATGTTTTCCTTTCATCCAAGTCTATGTGACCTTATGAATAAGTTGGATGACAAATAAACATCACGGTGGGCCCTATGAAAGTTTCAACGATGGTGATCATTGTTATGTTGGGGAGTCTTCAAACGATGCACGAATTGGGTGCTCCGACCGGCCGACCGATCGGCCGGACAGCCTGACCCAGATGCAGTTTGAAAGCCCCCCTCATGTGAAGTTTGTGCCTAAACCGGTCGGCCGATCGGTCGTCAGTGGGCTTCGACTGCTCGAGCGACAGGTCGGATGTGAGGCAGGGTCGGATGGCAATCTCCCTGGATTGTTTTTGTGAAGGATTTCTTGCGCAGTCCGCATTTCTATTTTCGGATTTCTTCCTATTTAAGGTGTTGTAATCCGACCTAGAGAGGTATCCTAAGGTGTCCAAGGTTTCCTATTCGTACTAGGAAAAGGGGAGAGGTGTGTGTGAGAGATAAACTTGGGGTTTTCTCTGTTTTTCCTTGCTTTGTGAGCTGTCAATCTCTGTAATCTTTGATATTCATAGTGGATCGTTTTGTGCCGTGGTTTTTTACCTGTTGAGGGGTTTTTCCACGTAAAATTCGGAGTCTCTTGTAGTGTGCTTATGTGTGATTGATTGCATCTTGTTACTTGTTTGATTTCGCATTGCTTCACGTGTTCGGCGTTCCGCTTCCGCTGCCAGCTTCTATCCCAACAAGTGGTATCAGAGCTAAAGTTGACGTGAAGTAGATTCGAATCTGAGACGAGAAGATGGGATCGAGCGCAAGGTTCGATATAGAGAAGTTCTCCGAGAAAAATAACTTTGAGCTATGGAAGGTGAAGATTGAATCCTTCCTAGTTCAGCAAGGGCTTGATGGAGCTCTTGGAAAGCGACCCGAGGCTATGAAGGGCGATGAGTGGACGAGG
>PVNU02003743.1:0-158639 GCA_003013855.2 Liriodendron chinense | reverse complement strand
TGTTGGGTCTAGGTTTAGGTAGGTGAATGTGATTAGGACTAGGTGTAGGTTTAGTTTAGGTGACATGAGTTTGAGGATTAGGTTTAGGCAATAGGTTTAGATTTTTGGGTTCGGGATCGGTTTTTCGGGTTTTGGTTTGCGTGTTTGGGTCTAGGTGTAGGCTAGGTGAATGGATTTAGGAATAGGTGTAGGTTTAGTTTAGGGGACATGAGTTTAGATTAGGTTTAGGGCATAAGTTGAGATTTTCGGGGTCGGGATCGAGTTTCGGGTTTGGTTTTCGTGTTTGGTCTGGGTTAGGCTAGGTGAATGGATTGTAGGAATAGGTGTAGGTTTAGTTTAGGTGACATGAGTTTAGGATTAGTTTAGAGCATAGGTTTAGATTTTGGTGGGTTCGGGATCGGGTTTTCGGGTTTGTGTTTTCGTGTTTGGGTCTGGGTTTAGGGGTAGGTGAATGGATTTAGGAATAGGTGTTGGTTTAGTTTAGGTGAATGAGTTTAGGATTAGGTTTAGGGCATAAGTTGAGATTTTCGGGTTCGGGATCGAGTTCGGGTTTGGTTTTCGTGTTTGGGTCTGGGTTTAGGCTAGGTGAATGGATTTAGGAATAGGTGTAGGTTTAGTTAGGTGACATGAGTTTAGGATTAGGTTAGAGCATAGGTTTAGATTTTTGGGTTCGGGATCGGGTTTTCGGGTTTGGTTTTCGTGTTTGGGTCTAGGTTTAGGGTAGGTGAATGGATTTAGGAATCGGTGTAGGTTTAGTTTTGGTGACATGAGTTTAGGATTAGGTTTAGGGCATAAGTTGAGATTTTCGAGTTCGGGATCGAGTTTCGGGTTTGGTTTTCGTGTTTGGGTCTAGGTTTAGGCTAGGTGAATGGATTTAGGAATAGGTGTAGGTTTAGTTTAGGTGACATGAGTTTAGGATTAAGTTTTAGAGATAGGTTTAGATTTTTGGGTTCGGGATCGGGTTTCGGGTTTGGTTTTCGTGTTTGGGTCTAGGTTTAGGATAGGTGAATGGATTTAGGAATAGGTGTTGGTTTAGTTTAGGTGACATAAGTTTAGGATTAGGTTTAGGGCATAAGTTGAGTTTTTCGGGTTCGGGATCGAGTTTCGGGTTTGGTTTTCGTGTTTGGGTCTAGGTTTAGGGTAGGTGAATGGATTTAGGAATAGGTGTAGGTTTAGTTTAGGTGACATGAGTTTAGGATTAGGTTTAGGGCATAGGTTTAGATTTTTGGGTTCGGGATCGGGTTTCGGGTTTGGTTTTCGTGTTTGGGTCTAGGTGTAGGCTAGGTGAATGGATTTAGGAATAGGTGTAGGTTTAGTTTAGGTGACATGAGTTTAGGATTAGGTTTAGGGCATAAGTTGAGATTTTCGGGTTCGGGATCGAGTTTCGGGTTTGGTTTTCGTGTTTGGGTCTGGGTTTAGGCTAGGTGAATGGATTTAGGAATAGGTGTAGGTTTAGTTTAGGTGACATGAGTTTAGGATTAGGTTTAGAGCATAGGTTTAGATTTTTGGGTTCGGGATCGGGTTTCGGGTTTGGTTTTCGTGTTTGGGTCTAGGTTTAGGGTAGGTGAATGGATTTAGGAATCGGTGTAGGTTTAGTTTTGGTGACATGAGTTTAGGATTAGGTTTAGGGCATAAGTTGAGATTTTCGAGTTCGGGATCGAGTTTCGGGTTTGGTTTTCATGTTTGGGTCTAGGTTTAGGGTAGGTGAATGGATTTAGGAATAGGTGTAGGTTTAGTTTAGGTGACATGAGTTTAGGATTAGGTTTAGGGCATAGGTTTAGATTTTTGGGTTCGGGATCGGGTTTCGGGTTTGGTTTTCGTGTTTGGGTCTAGGTTTAGGCTAGGTGAATGGATTTAGGAATAGGTGTAGGTTTAGTTTAGGTGACATGAGTTTAGGATTAGGTTTAGGGCATAAGTTGAGATTTTTGTGTTCGGGATCGAGTTTCCGGTTTGGTTTTCGTGTTTGGGTCTAGGTTTAGGGTAAGTGAATGGATTTAGGAATATGTGTAGGTTTAGTTTAGGTGACATGAGTTTAGGATTAGGTTTAGGGCATAGGTTTAGATTTTTGGGTTCGGGATCGGGTTTTGGGTTTGGTTTTCGTGTTTGGGTCTAGGTTTAGGCTAGGTGAATGGATTTAGGAATAGGTGTAGGTTTAGTTTAGGTGACATGAGTTTAGGATTAGGTTTAGGGCGTAAGTTGAAATTTTTGGGTTCGGGATCGGGTTTCGGGTTTGGTTTTGGGGTTTGGGTCTAGGTTTAGGGTAGGTGAATGGATTTAGGAATAGGTATAGGTTTAGTTTAGGTGACACGAGTTTAGGATTAGGTTTAGGGCATAGGTTTAGATTTTTGGGTTCGGGATCGGGTTTCGGGTTTGGTTTTCGTGTTTGGGTCTAGGTTTAGGCTAGGTGAATGGATTTAGGAATAGGTGTAGGTTTAGTTTAGGTGATTTGAGTTTAGGATTAGGTTTCGGGGATAGGTTTAGATTTTTGGGTTCGGGATCGGGTTTCGGGTTTGGTTTTCGTGTTTGGGTCTAGGTTTAGGGTAGGTGAATGGATTTAGGAATAGGTGTAGGTTTAGTTTAGGTGACATGAGTTTAGGATTAGGTTTAGAGCATAGGTTTAGATTTTTGGGTTCGGGATCTGGTTTCGGGTTCGGTTTTCGTGTTTGGGTCTAGGTTTAGGGTAGGTGAATGGATTTAGGAATCGGTGTAGGTTTAGTTTTGGTGACATGAGTTTAGGATTAGGTTTAGGGCATAAGTTGAGATTTTCGAGTTCGGGATCGAGTTTCGGGTTTGGTTTTCATGTTTGGGTCTATGTTTAGGGTAGGTGAATGGATTTAGGAATAGGTGTTGGTTTAGTTTAGGTGACATGAGTTTAGGATTAGGTTTAGGGCATAGGTTTAGATTTTTGGGTTCGGGATCGGGTTTCGGGTTTGGTTTTCGTGTTTGGGTCTTGGTTTTGGCTAGGTGAATGGATTTAGGAATAGGTGTAGGTTTAGTTTCGGTGATTTGAGTTTAGGATTAGGTTTCGGGGATAGGTTTAGATTTTGGGTTCGGGATCGGGTTTCGGGTTTAGTTTTCGTGTTTGGGTTTAGGTTTAGGCTAGGTGAATGGATTTAGGAATAGGTGTAGGTTTAGTTTAGGTGACATGAGTTTAGGATTAAGTTTAGAGTATAGGTTTAGATTTTTGGGTTCGGGATCGGGTTTCGGGTTTGGTTTTCGTGTTTGGGTCTAGGTTTAGGCTAGGTGAATGGATATAGGAATAGGTGTAGATTTAGTTTAGGTGACATGAGTTTAGGATTAGGTTTAGGGCGTAAGTTGAGATTTTCGGGTTCAAGATCGAGTTTCGGGTTTGGTTTTCGTGTTTGGGTCTAGGTTTAGGGTAGGTGAATGGATTTAGGAATAGGTGTAGGTTTAGTTTAGGTGACATGAGTTTAGGATTAGGTTTAGGGCATAGGTTTAGATTTTTGGGTTCGGGATCGGTTTTCGGGTTTGGTTTTCGTGTTTGGGTCTAGGTGTAGGCTAGGTGAATGGATTTAGGAATAGGTGTAGGTTTAGTTTAGGTGACATGAGTTTAGGATTAGGTTTAGGGCATAAGTTGAGATTTTCGGGTTCGGGATCGAGTTTCGGGTTTGGTTTTCGTGTTTGGGTCTGGGTTTAGGCTAGGTGAATGGATTTAGGAATAGGTGTAGGTTTAGTTTAGGTGACATGAGTTTAGGATTAGGTTTAGAGCATAGGTTTAGATTTTTGGGTTCGGGATCGGGTTTCGGGTTTGGTTTTCGTGTTTGGGTCTGGGTTTAGGGTAGGTGAATGGATTTAGGAATAGGTGTTGGTTTAGTTTAGGTGACATGAGTTTAGGATTAGGTTTAGGGCATAAGTTGAGATTTTCGGGTTCGGGATCGAGTTTCGGGTTTGGTTTTCGTGTTTGGGTCTGGGTTTAGGCTAGGTGAATGGATTTAGGAATAGGTGTAGGTTTAGTTTAGGTGACATGAGTTTAGGATTAGGTTTAGAGCATAGGTTTAGATTTTTGGGTTCGGGATCGGGTTTCGGGTTTGGTTTTCGTGTTTGGGTCTAGGTTTAGGGTAGGTGAATGGATTTAGGAATCGGTGTAGGTTTAGTTTTGGTGACATGAGTTTAGGATTAGGTTTAGGGCATAAGTTGAGATTTTCGAGTTCGGGATCGAGTTTCGGGTTTGGTTTTCGTGTTTGGGTCTAGGTTTAGGCTAGGTGAATGGATTTAGGAATAGGTGTAGGTTTAGTTTAGGTGACATGAGTTTAGGATTAGGTTTAGAGCATAGGTTTAGATTTTTGGGTTCGGGATCGGGTTTCGGGTTTGGTTTTCGTGTTTGGGTCTAGGTTTAGGATAGGTGAATGGATTTAGGAATAGGTGTTGGTTTAGTTTAGGTGACATAAGTTTAGGATTAGGTTTAGGGCATAAGTTGAGTTTTTCGGGTTCGGGATCGAGTTTCGGGTTTGGTTTTCGTGTTTGGGTCTAGGTTTAGGGTAGGTGAATGGATTTAGGAATAGGTGTAGGTTTAGTTTAGGTGACATGAGTTTAGGATTGGGTTTAGGGCATAGGTTTAGATTTTTGGGTTCGGGATCGGGTTTCGGGTTTGGTTTTCGTGTTTGGGTCTAGGTTTAGGGTAGGTGAATGGATTTAGGAATAGGTGTAGGTTTAGTTTAGGTGATTTGAGTTTAGGATTAGGTTTCGGGGATAGGTTTAGATTTTTGGGTTCGGGATCGGGTTTCGGGTTTGATTTTCGTGTTTGCGTCTAGGTTTAGGCTAGGTGAGTGGATTTAGGAATAGGTGTAGGTTTAGTTTAGGTGATTTGAGTTTAGGAATAGGTTTCGGGGATAGGATTAGATTTTTAGGTTCGGGATCGGGTTTCGGGTTTGGTTTTCGTGTTTGGGTCTAGGTTTAGGGTAGGTGAATGGATTTAGGAATAGCTGTAGGTTTAGTTTAGGTGACATGAGTTTAGGGATCGGGTTTAGGAAAAGGTTCTCGTGTGCAAACCAAGGTTTAGGTTAGGAATTGGTGTAGCATTAGGTTAGGTGATTTGAGATTAGGATTAGGTTTACGCATTGGTTTATAGTTTCGGGTTCGGGATCGGGTTTATGGTTAGGTTTTCGAGTTTGGGTCTAGGTTTAGAGTTATGGCCCGTTTGGCACCATGGATTCTAGGAGATAGGAGGAGAAAGGAGGAGAAACTGGTTGCTTTATTCTGTTTGGCACCATGGATTTGATGAGAAGTGGATTTGAGAAAGGAGGAGAAACTGGTTCCCACCTTCCAGGGACCCCCGCTCAACACCCGGATAACTCCGACGCACATCCGGGTCTGCTTCATTAATTTCGAGCTAATACATAAACACGGGCCTTTCCAAATGGACAGGCCACCCATATTGCTGTCCATAGGAAATGGACAGCTTCATCATGGTCATAACAGCGGTTCCCACCTTCCACGGACCCCCGCTCAACACCCGGATAGCTCCGATGCACATCCGGGTCTTCTCCATTAATTTCGAGCTAATACATAAACATGGGCCTGTCCAAATGGCCAGGCCACCCATATTGCTGTCCATAGGAAATGAACAGCTTCATCATGGTCATAACAGCGGTTCCCACCTTCCAGGGACCCCCGCTCGACATCCGGATAGCTCCGACGCACATCCGTGTCTGCTCCATCAATTTCGAGGTAATACATAAACACGGGCCTGTCCAAATGGCCAGGCCACCCATATTGCTGTCCATAGGAAATGGACAGCTTCATCATGGTCACAACAGCGGTTCCCACCTTCCAGGGACCCCCGCTCAACACCCGGATAGCTCCGACGCACATCCGGGTCTGCTCCATTAATTTTGAGCTAATACATAAACACGGGCCTGTCCAAATGGCCAGGCCACCCATATTGCTGTCCATAGGAACAGGACAGCTTCAGCATGGTCACAACAGCGGTTCCCACCTTCCAGGGACCCCCGCTCAACATCAACATCAATCAACTACTCTTAATCACAAGTATCATGTTCGTCATCTAATTTGCCACTAAATGATAATATAATAAAATCAGTCGCCCATCCAAGGATGGATAGATTGAAATGCTATCATTATTTCCATTTACATGCCCAAGCCTAAATTTCGACAGCATCTCCCCCTATCTCTCCAGATATATTTATCTTACATTTCATTTCCACGTCAACTATCCACACATTGTGTGGATTAAATTGACAATGGAATTAAACATAAGAAACATATCCAGAGAGAATAGGAGAGTTACTGCACGAAACTAATGACCCTACGCATGTAAATGACAAACAACGATAACATTCCAATCTATCCAACCTTGGACTGTCCAACAGGACAATTTGGCAGATTTCTATACCTCCAAAACATACTTTATCTATGCTCGGCAATATAGAAATCTCCAAATGGGCTAACTGATTCTATTATACTACCATTTGTGGACAAAAAATAATTATTAATAATAAGCCAAATACATCCGTAACATACATATCCACATAAATCAACCACGGATAGCTCCGACGCACATCCGGGTTTGCTCCATCAATTCTAGATACACAAGCACATGAAAATGGTAGAATCATCAACACCATAAATCAAGTTTAATCAAATACCTAATGACTATTTTGTGAACAAATAAGTATGGGCGGCCCACCATGGGAATCGGATTGCGTGCGGAGTGTAGAGTAAACTCAGTTGGGCATACCTAGAATGTATGTGATTTACTATTCCGTCCTTATGTTTTTCCACCTCATTTTAGTGGTTGAGCCCAAAATTTAAGCATATCCAACTCTCAAGTGGACCATGCCATGGGAAATAGTGGGAATAATGATTTCCACCATTCCCAGGCCCTACAGTGATCTTTATTTGTCATCCAACCTGTTCATAAGATCACATGGATATGGATGAGGGAAAACACAAATATCAGCTTCATCCAAAACTTCTGTGTCCTCCAAGAATTTTTCAATGATACACATTCAGTTCACACTTGTGGTGTGGTCCACTTTAGATTTTGATATGCTTCATTTTTGGGCACCATACCTAAAATTTCCTGCTAAGATGGATGGACGGAGTGGATAAAATAAGTAAATCACTGTGGGCCCCACAGAGTTTACTCCACACAAATATATGCTTGATCCAAAACAGTGGACAGTGAGGGTGGGCCCCACGAGCAGTAGACAGCGACGATGGGCCCCACATTTATTGTATATCATGATTTTTATTAATTTGTAAATCACAAATTAAAATCCCTAATTAAGAAAGGAATTAGGGGATTTTAATTTCGAAATCCCTAATTAGGGGATTTTAATTTCAAAATCCCTAATTAGGGATTTACTAAATCAGTGGGCCCCACCAAATCGTGGATAGCTAAGGCGGACCCCACGCACATGCAATGGACAGCGATAGCGACGGTGGGACCCACATGCAATGGACAGCAACAGTGGGACCCACATGCAATGGACAGCAACGGTGGGACCCACATGCACTGGACAGAGATGGCGCATGGGACCCACATGCTTTGGATTTTGGCAGTGGGTCCCACAATGAACAACGAGGAGAGAGAGAGAGAGAGAGAGAGAGAGAGAGAGAGAGGAAATGGAGGAAGAAGGAAGGGGGAGACGGTTACCGGCGGAGGCGGCGGCGTACGGTGGCTGGTGGAGGCGCGTGCGGCGTCGGTGACGGCGTACGGCGGCGTCGGTGGTCGGCTGGGGGTCGGTGGTCGGGTGGCCGCCGGTGACGGACGGCCGGTGGTCGGCAATGTGAGAGAGAGAGAGAGAGAGCAAGAGAGAGAGAGAGAGAGAGAGAGAGAGAGAGAGGGTGATCGGGTAAGTTAAAAGACGACTTTTACCGACGAAAATTTTCGTCGGTAAAAGTTTTTTTTCGTCGGTAAAAGTCCGTATCAAAACTTTTACCGACGAAAATTTTCGTCGGTAAAAGTCATCTCTTTTTTGGCGAGAATCACACATTACACATTATTACCGACATGCCACAGTCGTCGGGAAAAGTTTTCGCTTTTACCGACGAAAATTTTCGTCGGTAAAAGTAAAATTTGCTGTTTTATTTTTTAGCGACAGGTATCTTCGTCGGCAATAAACTTTTTACCGACGAAATTATAATTTCGTCGGTAAAAGTGTATGGCGGGAAGCAAATCCGGCGGTGGCGGTAAGCTGGAATGATTTTTACCGACGATTTCTATATTTCGTCGGGAAAATGATTTTTCCCAACGAAAATAATTTTGTCGGTAATACTTTCGTCGGTAATAATCCGTTCTCTTGTACTGTCGGGTTAGTTTAGGCCAAACCCAGTCTTGGATTGGGTCAGGCATGTTGGACTCGGTACCGAGTTGGGTTGAGTCCAAGTCAGTTCTATTTAAAAATTGGGTCGAGTCGGGTCAGGACGACTATAACTCGGCTTGACTCGACTCGATGCCCATCTCTATCACCATCTAACAACCTGGGACAGAAGGAGCCCATCTATTGAATCAAGAGGAGGAAATGACCAGTCTTGGATAAGCTACTTATCTTGGATAAGTTACTTAAGATAGGCTACTTACCAAATAAGTTACTTATCTTGGTTTTTACTTATTAAGTAGATAAGTGTGTTTGGTAAACAACATACTTATCAGCCAATAAGTAAATAAGTATGTTTGGTAATAGCACAATGATAAGTAACCTTTAGAAAGAAAATTTCAAATCTACATATAATAAGCAACATATTGACATGAAAAGAAAAAGCTAAGCGTTGAGGCAGTTTTCCTAACAAAATGAGCTTTTCTAATCCTCATATACATGCCATGCATGTGCTAGCATAGCACGATTGGTCCAAGATACATTCCATCCATGGGACCACTATGTGGATGCCCTGGAGGTTGATCCACTGGTTAGGTAGGCCACAGTCTGCAAAACAAATGTACAGCTCTTGAAGACTTGGCTGAAGTTTTCTAACCCATTCACTTGTTTCCAATAGTCGGTCCACATGGTGAGCGGACTAGAACCATGTTTGGGAAAGATGTAGAAGATCAAATCAACTTGATTGGTGGATTGGATCTTGCACCAATTAATGTATATCTTTGATGTGGGCCGTCCACTTTGTGAGCCCCACCTTTGATGGGACAGTCCATCATGTGGGGCCTCCTTTGATATGGATAGTATGAGAGAGCAGTGAGAGAGAACTTTGATATGTAGTGTGACCTAAGAGAGATAAGTAGAAAAGCCAAATTCGAGGGTGATTAATTAACATTAGAGGGTGACTAACAGTGTGGGTGTTTACTAACAGAAGAAAAAAAGAAGAAGCAAAAGCTTGACATGAGAAAGATAAATAGAAATGTCAAAAATAAAAAAACTAAAAAAAATACTTATTAAAGTAAGTAATTTGTAAGAGAAGTTACTTTTCAATTATACTTGCCAAACGAACTTAAGTGCCAAAAGTAACTTAACGATTAAGTTCCGTTGAAAAGTAACTTATTTGGTAGTATCCAAACGGGGCCGAAATGAGCTAGAATAACGGATGGACGGCGTGGATAAACCTCATCCATTCACGGTGGTGGGCTGAACAAGCGTACTTAATACGCAACCCGATTTCCCCAGCGAAACTCGGACGCGGATTAGCTACTGACATGTTGAGTAGCAATCTAGCTACTGAAGTGACGTCACCAACTTCTGTGGGCCCCACCATGATGTATGTATTGTATCACACCGTCCATTCATTTGGAGAGATCATTTTAGGGCATGAGCTAAAGAATGAGACAGATCCAAATCTCAAGTGAACCCCACCAAAGAAAACAGTGGGGACAGTGAAAAAACAGTTGAAACTTTCCAACTTGTTCATAAGTTCACACAGACACGGAAGTAGGGAAAACACAAATATCAGCTTGATTGTACCCATTGTTCTTCTAATCTTGGCTATTTTCAAAGGAGGTCGAAGAAGGAATAAATCCAACCAACCTCCTTCTCCATCCAAGCTTCCGATCATTGGCAACCTCCACCAGCTAGGTGGGCCTAATTCCCTTCTACACTATTCTCTAAGGTCTCTTTCTAAGAAACATGGCCCGCTGATGCTTCTCCACATGGGGAACATTCCAACTCTCATAGTTTCATCAGCAGAGATGGCTGAAGAGATCTTGAAAACCCATGATCTTGTTTTCGCAAGCCGGCCTTCGCCTTGTCCGAATGCGGCCAGGCAGCTTCTTTACGGCGGCACCAACTTGGGCTTTTCACAATATGGGGAGTACTGGAGGCAAGTAAGGAAAATCTGCGTCATCGAGCTTTTGAGTGGCAAGAGAGTGCAGTCATTCGCGTTCGTTAGGGAAGAAGAAGTTGGAAGTATGATCAATGAGATTAAAGGTTCGTGTTCAATATCTGCCGTTAATCTGACTGAGATGTTTCTCTCCCTATCGAGTGACATAATCTCAAGAGTTTCTTTAGGAGAGAAGTATATAGGAGGAGAGAATGGGAAGAATAGATTCATGGATCTAGCCATGGAATTGGCTGCTCTCTTGGGATCTTTCAGCGTAGGAGATTATTTTCCATCACTCGGATGGATCGATGTTCTGAGCGGCTTGGATGCGAGATTGAAGAGAGTTTCTAAAGGCATGGATGATTTTCTTGATCAAGTGATCGACGACCATCAAATTCCCATGAATGTCAACAAGAATGGAAACGACCATGAGCATAATGACTTTGTGGATGTACTGCTCCACCTTCAAAAGGATACCAGTGCTGACGTCCATCTCACCAAAGATAACCTAAAAGCCATCATCTTGGTTCTCTCTCTCTCTCTCTCTCTCTCTCTCTCTCTCTCTCTCTCTCTACACATAACATTGGTATTCTTTATACACACGGTGCACTCCCGCCTAGACCTGGCAAAATTCGACCCGACCCGACCCGACCCGACCCAACCCAACCCAACCCATTTTTTCTAATTTAGGGTTGGAAAATTTGACCTGAATTCAATTTTTGGGTTGACCCGACCTGACCCAAATTTTTATGGGTTAGGTTAGGGTTAAAGGTGACCCGACCTGACCCAAATCATATAGGGGTTAAGTAGACTATTATACATTAATTTTCTTATTAGTTAAATTATACATTGTTTTTTTTTTCTTACATGTCCTACCGGATGATGGAGGGAGTACTGGATTTTACTTTTGATGAAAGTCGGGCCCGTTTTTGTTGGTGAGTGTGCATTAACAATTGATGCGTATGTTGTATACCGAATTGGGTGGATTGACCAACATTTGTTGACTCGAAAAACCGAGAGAAAATATTCTCTCCCTCCATTTTCATCGAAACGTCTAAAACGGATGCTGTCCGTTTTCAAGATCGTGGGCCCCACTTTTAAACAGCAGTCCGGCTGATCCAATCCGTTCATGTGGTTCGAACATGGGAGTCTAGCAAACATCAGGTGTTTCATTGAAGGTATTGTTGTATGGTGTAAACAGTTAGAAGCCAAAGATGGCAGTGGGTAACTAATTTTGTATTTCTAGGCCCTTTAAAACCTGACCACTGAGACCAATGTGGCCAACCTTGGCTCATCCAAACCGTCTATCAGTTTCTAGCATCACTTTTAACTAGATCCCAATTGATATTAGGTGTAGACACTCGTGTGTGTAACCATTGTTTCGCATATAAGTTGCGTTGTGCAGGTGGCAATTCCGAAAATGAAAATATTCTGTTTTCTTGTTTTCTCACCTCCATTTCTTTCCTTATTAACCTCGATCCGTGACAATGCATTCGAGCACATCTGAGCAATTCATAACCCTTAGTTGCAAGCTATTATAGCCGTTCATTGATGTTTACCCAAATTAGGGTTGAGAATGCTATCATATAAATAGAATTTTACTTTTGTTTTTCTCCCTTCTTACATCTAGAAACCCCAAATCTCATGCTAATCATATAAACACGTCGGTTAGAAAGGGTTGGAGCTGAAATCTCAGAGTTTCCTAAGCTCCTCGAAATGATTCTACTTGATCCATAGTTGTCAGATTGAAGGAAAATCGACGGTTGACGTTTCACCAGTGGAGGCCAGGTCTTCTTCTCCGGTGTTGTTGTTGCTGCTGAGGTCATTGTTGGGATGCATTAATAGAATTCTTGCTGCTGAGGTATATGTAAGATAATTAGCCATTTCACTTTTCTATTACATCTATGATCGACCTGGTTTTCTACCGAGTGGTAAATTAAATCGAACTCGTTCTATGCCTAGTTCATATTAGTTGATAGAAGCTGTTCATGATCCAAGGAATGTCTGATTTAGTTCAACTATTTAGGATTGATCATGATCATATATCCTTGCTCTTGAAGTTCAATTTGGTTGAAACTAGTTGTAACTTGTGCTGAGTTGACTCAATAAAACTCACTGAGTCCAATTTGAGGTGAAGGATCTAATCCATTACTATTTATGTCAAATTCATGAGCAATATTGGGAAGGCATTGGTAGCTGAAGATTTGAGTCTAGTTGTGAATTGATTTAGTAAAATTCCTCCATTAGGTGAGTCTTTCTTGAAAATTCTTAGTATTTTATTAAAAATGGGGCTTGAAATAAGATATGATTTCAATTTAATCTACAAATTAGTTAGTTGATCATTAAAATGCGAGTTAACCCGACCCAACCCGGTTTAATTTGGGTTGGGAAAATCCAACCCAAATTCAATTTGGGTCGGGTTAGGGTTGAGGTGGAAATGACCCGACCAGAACTTGACCCGACCTGACCCATTGCCACCTCTACTCTCGCCTTAGTGGGATTTCACCACCTATGGGACTTGAACCCCAAACCTCGTGTTGAAATTCTTGGGAGTCTACCACCGAGGGAAGGATAAGAATCCCATCACAGAACATGGTATTCAATACTGGTAATGGTGGCAGTAATATGGGCCGTTACGGACATTAAAAAACTGTGTTAGCCCCATAATGGACCATTAGGCCATTTTTAATGAATGGCCATACAACCTTATAACACATGATGGTCCCACTGTTACCATTATGCAACGACCATTACATATGATTTTTGGATACCATGGCATAGACACACATATACCTTTGTGCACAAAAACACCCATTGACGTACGGCTAGGTGGACCAACTTTTGTGGAGTGAGCCTTAATTTCCATGGATCGCCCACATGGCGAATGTTATGAAATCTAGGTGGGCTTACATGTTATCAGCAGGTTGGGTTCCAGCGATATTAGCATATTTGATGATGATGATGATGTGTGCGTGTGTAGAGGAATGCTCACCCGCGCACAGTTTTTACGAGAATTCATGAACACTTTTTGAGAACTCATCATACGTGATGTGAGCCCAAAATCAAAGCCACCCATGTGATGCAGTACCTTAAAAAAACCCTAGTGCTTAACTTTTACCTTGATCTAGAACTTTGGTGGGCCATGACAAAAGGAAACAATTTTCTTCCTTAATTGATTTACCTCTCGCTCTCTTTGATTCAGCCCACTAGAGTTCTGGATCAAAGTAAAAGTTGGGCCCTGGGGTTTTTTGAGTTGCAGCATCATGTGGACAGTTCATATTTGAGACTCATATCAAGTGAGATGAGTTCTCACAAAGTACTAATGAGTTCTTGTGAGAAGTGGTGTGCAGGTGAGCATTCCTCTCTCTCTCTCTCTCTCTCTCTCTCTCTCTCTCTACACACACACACACACACACACACACACAACGAAATGCTCACCTGCACACTAGTTCTCACTAGAACTCATGACTACTTTTTGAGAACTCATCTATCGTGATATGAGCCTCAAATCTAAATCATCCACGTGATGCAGCACCCTTCGAAACCCCTAAGGCCCAACCTTTACCTTGATTTAGAACTTTGGTGGGCTCTCTTCCTCCCTTGAGTTGCCTATCTCTTTGTGGAGATGGCCCACCAAAGTTCTGGATCAAGGTAAAAGTTGGGCCGTTTCTTCAATTGTTGAATCACATGGACAGTTCAAATTTAGGGCTCATATCATGTGAGATGAGTTCTCAAAAAGTACTCAGGGTGAGCATTCCTCTCTCTCTCTCTCTCTCTCTCTCTCTATATATATATATATATATATATATATATATATATATTATGTGGGAGCATACCACATAAGAGAAGGGCCACCTGTAATTTTATTTCATCCATGCAACCCTGAGAGAAGGGCCACGATTACACATCCACTCAAAACCAAGGACCCCACAACGCTACACTGAGTTCCTCAAGCATGACCTCATTTCCTTCTACTAAGCCGTGTACCGCCGCCTCAAGATCATAGTTGTTTAACTCCTTGCGTGGGCCAAAATAACTAAAAACAATGGATGGCTAGTCATTTATTTTGCCAGCTATGATCCACCTGGTGAGTCAAACAGCCCTGCCAAGAAGATCAAAATGATATGGCCGACATATCTTGGACACGTGTGCCACACAAACCCGTGCATGTAGAAGATTGGGAAAAAAAACAGAAAAGAAAAGAAAAGAAAAATAGAAAGTAAGGAGACAGAAAAACAGACGAGGAAAACTGGACTTCTCCTCCTTACCCTTAGGTGGTTGTCTGAGCTAGTTTGACTCGGCTGAGTCAACTGAGTCAAGCATGGACTCGAGAAATCAAATTTGAGTAACATGCTGATCCTTGTAGACCTAGTTTTCAAAATCTAGAGACCAGGATCGTGAATGGCTTGGTTGACTAGGCCAAGTCCTAAGTCAACTGACCTGGTCGCCAAACTATGCACATGTGCACTTGCACCATTTTCTCTCTCTACTGGTTTTTAATGGATGATTGATTTGTTAGAAATCTTATAGTGCGGAATTCATAGGACCGTGCAGTGCATCGGATATGTAGATCTAATAAACTGAATGAAGACATACCTGTTTGGTGAGCCATCTCCAATATCTGAGGTCTGGGTCTTCCTCTCCTGAGATTTCTGCAGAGAAAACCTTAGATGTGGGTTGTTTTCAGTGTAATCCCGGATTGGGGACCCAGCACCCTTTAAATAGGGTTTGTAGTGGGTGTGGCAGTGTTTGAAACCCACCAAAACACTGCCACCCTTGCTCCACACGAATTTGGCTATAGGGAATCCATGTTCAACTACAATACTGCCTCAGGCAGTGTAGACGCGCAACCCCTCTTAATTCTGTAGATCACGACTGTAGTGGGGTCCACTGATCAGTCCACACATGAATCTGCATCTGTATTCAAATCTGGACCATTGATCAGTCGGCCCACTATATAGAAAACTTACATTCTCCCACTTGGGCCATACTGTTCAATGTCACGGATTTTAATTATACTTAAGTGGTCAACCAATATGTCAGATTCTGTGGACAACGTCTTTTTCAATCTAGTCCATCAAGACTACTAATACTGGATCGTGGTAGTCTACACAACATTAATTGAGGCGAAGTGAGACGAATCACGGTCACTAGTACCATCAATCTTCATGACGTAGATTGTGAACATGGTCGTGTGGTATGAAGGTTACACTCAAGTGTGATTGAAAGTGCCTACCTTCAAGAGGTCCTAGGAGCTTTCTTAAGATGTCTCCAATGAGACAATACTGAAATTCTACTATTCTCAAAATATATTGTGCACACCAAATGAGAGAAATAGTATAAACCAAAAGATGGAATCATTAAAGTATATGAGATCTCCACGAGTGTCTGAACAAAATAGTCTATACTGAATCTGAAAACTCCCACTAACTGAATGTATCTACGAGGTCATGACTCCCATAGACACTACATACTCCTGAAATGGCGCCACAGGAAGCCCTTTAGTGAGAGGATCAGTTATAATCTCTTTAGTACCGATAAAGCTTAATAGACACTTGATGATCCCGCACTCTATCATTTACAATATGATACTTTATGTCGATATGCCTCGACCTTGATGAGTGCTCGCTGTTGTACGAGAAATGTATCGCAACTGAACTATCACAAAAATATTTTCATAGGTTTTGGGATATGCTCCAAGACCCATAAACCAATGAGAAAAATACTGTAGCCACATCGCCTGATTTGTAGCTTCGTGACATACGACAAATTCTGCCTTTATAGTGGATGAAGCTGTGGTGGATCGTTTTACACTTTTTCAAGACACAGTTCCTCCACTCATAAGAAAGAAATGTAACCGGACGTGGACTTTCTTGTGTCGACGCAGCCAACATAATTTGCGTCTAAATAATCGACCAAATCCAGATGGTCGGCTTTCTGTAGGTGAGTTTAAAGTCTTTCGTCCATTGCAGGTAGCGCAACGCTTTCTGCAGTTACCTGCCCAATATTCCAAACCATAAAAGTAATATCCGGGCGCGTACAGAACTGAGCATACATTATACTCCCACTGCTGACGCGTATGGAATTTACTTTATGCGATCCTTTTCTAAATCATTCTTGAGGCACTGAAAAAACTTCTGAACTTGTCACCTTTAGTTATAGGTCATTAAGCATGAAAACAACTTTGCATGCCAAATTGCTCGAGTATCCTACCAATGTAGGATCTCTGTGACAAATTAAGCAGTCCTCGAGATCTATACCTATGAATCTCGATGCCTATGATAAAGAAAGTATCACAAAAGGAAGAATCTGATTTTTCATTTATTAGGTTCATGGATCTGTAGTGAAAGTAGACGTTTATAAAAGTGATACATTATTTGTGCCCACTCCATGAGACTATAGGGAATGGACCACAAATATCTGTATATATCACTTCTAGTAGTCCTACATTTCTGATTGGTTCATTTTTCCTGATTCTAGTCTGTTTTCCCTTAATGCAATCTGTACAATCTTTAAAATAAGAGAAATCCAAGGATTGAAGTATTCCATCCCGCACAAGCCTTTCCATTATCTCACAAGAGATATGGCTTAATTGCCTATGCCATAAAATGGAGAAAACTTCATTCCTCTTTATTCTCTTTATTCCTGTTCTATTATGCTGCAGGTTTATGTTTAGAACATTTGCGGTATGTAGGTTCAACTGATATAGCTCATTCATAAAAAAATTATGGCCAACTAAATTCAAACCAAAGTAAATATTAAAACTTTCATTCTTAAATTTAAAAGTGCATCTACATTTAACTGAAAAAGAAATTAAAAATTAAATTTTGCCTTATAAAAGGCACATAAAAAGTATCTACTAGGTCTAATATTGGCCATTTGCTAATCTAAGTCTGTAGACTCCTACTGCCGCAACGTTCACTTTTACGCCTATTGCCAATGCACACTGATTGCTCCGTGTCAGTTGGTATTCGGCTCTGTAGTATATCCTGCATGGAAGTGCATATGTGAATAGAAGTGCTATAGTCTATCCATCAGGAATCTGTAGATACTTCAGTTAGATTGCTTTCAAAACAAACAAGATCATGATAATTACCTTTCTTTATCAACCATGCTTTAAAGCCTTCGCAGTCCTTTTTCTGATGTCCAGGCTTATTGCAGAAGAAGCATCCATCATCAGGACCCCGTCTTTTCTTCTTTGCTTTGCCTTTAGATTGTGGCTGATTGCCACCTGTAGGATCCGAAGAACTTTTTTCTGAATTCTGCTTCCTTTTCTTATTCTTCCATTTTCTCCCTTGTCCTGGGGTTACGAAATTTACATTATGTACGATGCCTTGCTTAGCCAACCTTTCCTCCTCTTGGACGCACTGAGAAATCAGTTCGTCCAACGTCCATTTGTCCTTAATAGTATTGAAATTCACCTGGAACGTACTGTATTGAGGAGGCAGGGAGATCATGATTAGATAGACAAGCTGATTATCATCAAATTTCAGTTCTAAGGTACGTATCTTAGATACTACTTGGATCTATTCTATAATGAATTTCCTTATGTTTCCTTTACCGTTATAGGTTGCACGGATCAGTTTGCTGAGTAATGAACATAGTTCAGCCTTTTCTGATTTCGTGAAACGCTTGCCTATCTCGGTCAGGAAGTCTTTGGCCTTATCTGTATTAGGCATGGCACCCTTCATGGCCTCTGAAATCGCGTACTTCATGATTTTGAGGCACATTATATTGGACTCTGTCCAAGCCTTATAATGAGCTTTTTCCTCTTCTTTGCTTTCAGATGAAGGCTTAGGAGGTTCTGGCTCTCTCAGGGCAATGTCCAACTTCATACACCCCAGGACAATCTCAATGGACTCCTTCCATGTGTTGTAGTTGGAGCCGGTCAGAAGGGGTACTGTATTATAACTGTTTGGAATGTTAACTGAAAAACAAACTCACATTAGACTTTATATTATGAAGTTTCAGGCGAATAAACATTCAATTGATCGAGGGCCTTCAATTGAATTATCCAGGATGATTGTGGGCCTAAATAATCAATCCTGGCGAGAATCGGCCACATCATCATGACTCCACCTGTGGGTGGAAGTCATAACATGCAGATGATTCTCCTGAACTGGAATCTAACGGTGATCGTCTGTGTTTTCGTCACCGTCTTCATGTGTTCATGTCCTTACTAAAGTGGTGATCGTTTGTGTTTTCGTCACCGTCTGCATTGGACGTGAACGTAACTGTATGCAATCCTTTTAACTTAATCCCAACATTAGAAGTCTGAATTCGTGCAAATCTTCACTGATAGTGGTCACTGTGGTGGCTAACACTACCAGATCCAACTCCATGATTTTCGACTCAGGACTGCAATCATGTATTCATATCCCTACTAAAATGGTGAACGTTTGTGTTTTCGTCACCGTCTGCATGGGAAACAAACGCAACTGTATGCAATCATTTACTTAAACCCAATATTACGAGTCTAGAATTGTGAAAATCTTCACTAATTGAGGTCACTGTGGTGGCTAACACAATCAGATCAAATCCCACAAAATTTAGACTTAGGATTGCGATTTAATCCTGCCCTCAATGGATTAATCTAAAGTAGTCTGATTTGACTCAGTTAGTAGTTGACATTGACCATTGAAAGATGGTGAAAATGAAAGGAAACCAACACTTAAGTAAGTTTCATTCACCCATTTCCTTTTAAACCAACGGATCAAGTCAGCCCTAGAGTATAGGTTATAGGCCCAAAACTAAGTCAGATCAAGACTCTATATGATCTGAACATCACAATGAGCATTCCAGGTCTAGCACTGAATCATTCACAGGATGGATGGTCCAGATGAAATATTAAATCTAATTTAGGTGGACAATCGGATTCTCATATTAAAGTCCATAGAATGGATAGTTCAAATCTAATACTTAAGGTCCACATGATGAAAAATTCAAATGCTAACTCATCCATCTAGTAAATGAGCCAGATTATACACTCATTAAAATAGATAGTCCAGATCTAAGAATAAAGTCCATAAACAAGCCTTTAAAACTTTTAATGGTAATCCAAAAGGCCTGAAGTAGTGTTTATCATAATACTTAATAACCTAAACCAGGGGCTATAAATGTTAGCTTCCATAGGCCCAAAAAAAAAACATGCTAAAATATGGCCCATAAATTTGGCCAAAGCATGCTAAAATCAGGCCCACAAATCTGGCCCAAAATATACTAAAAAACTGGCACATAAATTTGGCCAAAGCATGCTAAAATCAGGCCCAGAGATCTGGCCCAAAATATGCTAAAATCAGGCCCATAATCTGGCCCAAAACATGTTAAAGCCAGCCCCATAGATTGGGCCCAAAACATGCTAAAATCAGGCCCATGGATCTGGCCCAAAACATGTTAAAATCAGGCCCACAATTAAGCATATAAATTGATAGTTTGGACGGGTTCGATTTTAGCCCAAAAAAACCCAATTAAAGAATTCCCTGTATCAGTGAGCTCGAGGGTGTGGCCCGCCATAGAATCTATAGTAGGCTGAAAATTGGTTAAATTCCAATGCAGCAGGCCTACCAAGTGAGCCCACTGGTTGTACAGGACCGCCCAAGGGCCCACTAAAGTCATATAGATGGAAGAAAAAAAAAAAAAAATCCGGCGCAAGCCCAAAATTTCTCTCTTTCGGAGAGAGAGAGAGAGAGAGAGAGAGAGAGAGAGAGAGAAGGGAGAAGGGGATGAAACCCTAAACTAGATGCTGCCGCCATCATCAGCCCAACTCTAAGCCAGTGCTGCCGCTAGCCCAACTCTGACTGCCATCACTGCCACCATCGGAACTTGGGGGCCATCACCGATCAGCCTCGCATCTGACGGCCTGACTGAATCGATCGCACAACTGACAGATCTGCACGATCTGCTGCTGATCAAAAGGATCGAGGCCCCATGGAAACTGTCTCCATTCCCAGCCCTCACAGCTGCTGCTGGATCTTGCTACCGCACGACAGCAATTGTCGCGAAAGAAGATGGTGGCGCTGGGTCTGCGAGCGGTGAGTGCCCCTTCTTTCTTTTTTATTATTATTATTTTTTAATATACTGTGTGGGTATCGGAAACCCTCTGGTTGCCGGTGACAATGGCCACTCAGTTTTCGGTAATAGCAGGATGCCAGAACGCACGATGGTGCGGCTATAGTGTTTGCTAGTTTCTATCTGGCAGTAATGTCATATGGCAATAACAGCCTCTAGTGGGGTTTTCTCCCCTGCAATTGGCCGGAATCCGGTTGTCCCGTCGGCTCCTGTGACAAAGGCCCACTACATCTAGGGTTTGATAGCTAAAGACCGATGAAAACCCTCCTAATGTGGGTTCCTAATTGGGATAATCTGTTATTAATTTGATATCGAATAGGCACAGGTGCTGCTGAAAGATGGATTCCAGTGCTAATCCAACAGAAAAACGATAGCCCAGGTCTGAGACTACATGTCTACGGATGGACTATTCAGATCTGGTCCATAGGGTTTCATATTCAATAATCTGTAGATCCACCATGCCGATGCACCGTTGGCTCTGATACCAACTGTTAGAAATCTTATAGTGCGGAATTCATAGGACCGTGCAGTGCATCGGATATGTAGATCTAATAAACTGAATGAAGACATACCTGTCTGGTGAGCTATCTCCAATATCTGAGGTCTGGGTCTTCCTCTCCTGGGATTGCTGCAGAGAAAACCTTAGATGGGGGTTGTTTTCAGTGTAATCCCGGATTGGGGACCCAGCACCCTTTAAATAGGGTTTGTAGTGGGTGTGGCAGTGTTTGAAACCTACCAAAACACTGCCACCCTTGCTCCACACGAATTTGGCTATAAGGAATCCATGTTCAACTACAATACTGCCTCAGGCAGTGTAGACGCGCAACCCCTCTTAATTCTGTAGATCACGACTGTAGTGGGGTCCACTGATCAGTCCACACATGAATCTGCATCTGTATTCAAATCTGGACCATTGATCAGTCGGCCCACTATATAGAAAACTTACATGATCTACCTTATCACTTACATGCTTTCATCTTTCCTTTTTTTTCCTTTTTATTTTTTTTAGTGCATGTTCACTACAGGAACCGACACCTCATCGGTCACCTTGGAATGGGCCATGGCAGAGCTCGCCAGGAATCCACATGTGATGAAAAAGGCTCAAGCAGAGATAAGAAGAGTGGTAGGAAGAAAAGCAAAGGTGGAAGAGGACGACCTTGTTCAGATGGGCTACTTGAAATCCATAATCAAGGAGACACTACGATTACACCCTCCAGCACCCTTATTAATTCCACATGAATCCACAGAAAGTGTGACACTACAAGGCTACCATATCTCTGCAAAAACAAGGGTCCTGATCAATGCATGGGCCATTGGAAGGGACCCCAAATCATGGGAAAATGCTGATGAGTTTCTTCCTGAGAGATTTACCAACAACTCAATTAACTTCAAAGGTCAGGATTTTCAACTAATACCATTTGGGGCTGGGAGGAGGACTTGCCCTGCAATGTCATTAGCTATCTTCACTGTGGAACTTGCTCTTGCCAACGTTCTGTATTGGTTTGATTGGGACTTGCCAGGTGGCGCAAAAAAGGAAGATCTAGACATGAGTGAAGTTTCAGGTTTGGTTGTTCACAGGAAATTCCCTCTTCATCTGGTTCCAACATATCACTTTTCTTCTTAAAGATGATTGCCAGTAATTAAATTGTACTGCTGATCAGTTAGAGGGAAAGAGTTAGGGTTTTATCTGTTCTATATTGCAAGAGAACCAGGTTGGCTCTCCAAAGCCCCTTTTTTATTAGGATGTGGGTGTTGTTCTTTGTCCTTTGAGCTTTGCTAGTCTAGATTGTAATAAAATTAGTACCTTCCAAAACAAAAAGGCTCTCCTTTGCTCATAAACAATGAAAAAATAGAAGAAAAAACACTTATCACAGGGCATAGCTAGAGCCCACATACAAAGCCCACAAACATAGCCCAAATACCAGCCTATCAATAGAATATAGTTTTTTTTTGGGAGGAACTGTGCAGGCAATCATAGCTTGCCCTGCTCGTTGCTCGGCTTGAACCACCCAGTCCTTGCTCGGTATTCGACTTGACTCGGCCGAGTCAAGCGTGGACCTACTCAATCAACAGACCGAGCGTGTTCGACTCAAGTCCGAGTTTTCAAGCTGAGTCTGATTTTGAGTTTTTGCCCGAAAATCCATATAAAAAATGAGGGGGGGGGGGGGGGGGGGGGGGGGGGGGAGGGGGAGGGAGGGAGGGAGTGGATCATCGAAGTAGTCCAGTGGGGCCTGGTGGAGAGCAGAGAGAGAGAGAGAGAGGGGGGGAGGGTTAGGGTTAGGGTGCTCCGACAATCGGGCGAGTTTTTGCAAAATGAAAATATAAGGATTTTTTTTTTTGGGTACAATCCGAGTTGAGCTGAGCGTGGCTCACTTTCGAGCTGAGTCGAGCGTGAGCTTTTCGAGCTTACTCAGTCACGTGTACAGCCCTAATCATAGCCAAACAGGGAGTAATGTACCTGGTGGACGGGGTGAGTTTCCAGTGATTTGATTTCAGCGCAACACACCCCCACCCTCTTAACTGGGCAACATACCCAAACTATTAGTCACACAATGTACCCACCCACCAGTGGGGTTAGTGTGTCTCCTTTGCATTTCCAACATGAAACCTGCTGTTGAAACGCATATGCATCTTCCAGCTGGGCTAGCAGGCCACAAACTTCATCCGGTCGTGTAGGCCTACATCCTACAGACAACGTTTCCCTCAAGATCTCCAATAATTGTCACAACTAATCCGTCAATTGGGTGTGTTTTGTCATGCTCGATGTACAATCCAAAAAATCAAACCAGTTCTAAGCTGAGGTGGGATGCATGAAGGAAACAATTTAAAATCATGATCTAAACCTCTAGAACAGGTGGTGTGCGTCAGGGGTTAAGATTAATTTAGACGGGAAGTTTTGGCTTGTGTTCATCTAAAAAATAAAAGCCCTCCAAATTCACGTTTTGATCATACGATGGTGGTTGGATTGGTATCCAACTTTTATGATGGGATGAATTCAAATAGCAAGTGGTGATCTATCCACCCATACACATGGCATATATTTATGTCAATCCAGACCTTACAAATCGTGGATACTGATGGATCAAATCCAAAAAATCACATTAATAGGAAAGATCTAGTCGTATGATATTGATGCAGGGAGGACGTGGTAGGTTGATCACCGTCTCCCTAATCGATTGTTTTTCGAATCCATGAGAAGAAATAAAAGAATAAAAGAGAAAATTAATTTTGAATAATTGTTTTTTTTGATAGATTGAATGAGTAAAAACAGAATTACAATGCATATAAATAAGAAACTAAACCCTAGGTAAAGTACCAAACTCCAACTCAAACTCAAACTCCTAGAAAACAAAACTTACTATAAATAGTAAACTTACTATTTATAGAAGTCGTTCAATCTTACTAAAACTCTTGGTTTTCGGCAAAAAATAAAAAGTTATCACACGAGCTCAACCATATTGTTATATTAAATATTCTAAGCCCTTTTCATGTTGGGCACTAACTCTAACACCCTACGGATCAAAAGTTATGATTGATTAAAACTTACTATAAATAGTAAAATTGAAAATAAACTAGTATAATGAACGTCGATATAGTCAAATCTCGCGATTCCGGCATGGGTAACCCGGTATAGCGGGGTTGGGTGGCTAAAGTAGCTCGTGCTGCCCCAAAATCATATATTATATATCTAGAAACTCATTCCGGATTGCGAGATACAACCGATTTACGATCCCGACGGTCCAAATCACTTTCAACCCCGACCGGTCTTTCTTGGGTCCATTTGAACCATGAAATAATCAGCGACCGTTCTACATCATATATGAGCCATACATTCTATACAGATGACCGTATTTCATCCATCCATTTTGATGGCCACAAATTCGATATAGTTTGATAAATGGTGATTATTTGGACCATATTTACAAACGGACACACGATTCGATCAGTATGAATTTCTGTATTTAGTACCACGTGGCACATATAATTCAAATTACCCCCTCCAAGTCATGGAACAATTTTGGATATATATGTCATAAACTTGGACTATATTAATTTAATGGTTGTCCTCTACTACTTATTTATTTATTTGTCTAATGAATTCTAGCCATTATTTTCATGTTGACCGTCCATTAAATATATCAGATAGGCACGTGACATCATTCACGGGGAGCGGATTAGATATTACGCTTAGTGGGACGGTGTTAGCCTAACCGCGTCGAGCCCACCTTGATTATTTTTTTATATCCATGCCGCCCATCTTTTTTCCCGTATCATTGTAGGAGGAAATTCCAAGAAGATCCAAATCTTAGGTGGACTATACCACTATAAACAGTGATGAATGGCCATTAGTAACTTTTGTTGGCTATAAAAGTTTTGGATCAAGCTGATATTTGAATTTTCTCTCTAACCAGATCTTCTTAACATTATCAACAGGTTGGATGGAAAATAAAAATCACGAAAACCTTACTATGGGCCCTTTGGATTTTTTAATGGGGAGGCCCCCAATCACCACCTTTTTCTGTGGTGTGGTCCACCTGAGATTTGGAGCTACTTAATTTTTTAGATCCAGTCCTAGCAAGGGCTGGAGAAACCGATGGACGGCGTGGATAAAAAAAAAAACTCATCAATGTAGGCCCCATAGTAGGGGTAACACCCACTAAGCTGTTACCGCGGTGACACTGGTAGTTTAATATTTGATGGGTGTAGATTGGGTACTTCCCCGTCCGTTTCGAGCTCGGGACCGGCTGCGGCTCCGAGGAGCTACTGTGACGTATAGATTTTATCTACACAGTCTATCTAGTTTTTCATTTCATTTTGAGTTGAGAGATAAAAAAAATTATGCAAATCCAAACTCAAGCGGATAATAAAATGAGGATTAAACTTTCACCGTTAAAATACTTATGAAAGCCATTGAAGTTTTCGATCCTATATATATATATAGAGAGAGAGAGAGAGAGAGAGAGGGGGGGAAATGGTACTATGAGGTCGACCTCATGGGAACTTTCCATGAGGTCGAGCTATGTGGGCCCCACCATGATGTGGATCGGACATCTACTCCGTGCATTTGATGGGTCCCCTTTAGGTTATAAGACAGCCCAAAAATCAGCCGCATAGGAAACTCATGTGGGCCATAGCATCTAAAATAATGTGAAGACATGCCTAAAATATCTAAAATCACTTGGTGGGGCCCACCTGACTTTTCGATGTGTCTCAAACCTGGTATGACCCCTCGTACAAGTGGAACACACATAATAGATGGTCTGGATTTGTGAACCACATCTCGGTGGGTCCAATCAAAGATCATGAAGGTTTTAATGGGCAAAGAACCCCTCCCAACTGTTGTCTGTGGTGTGGCCCACCTAAGTCATGGATTGACTTGATTTTTATGACCTTAGCCCACCACAGAATAGTGCATCTGACCGATGGAGTAGATGTCCGATCCACATCACGGTGGGGCCCACATAGCTCGACCTCATGGAAAGTTCCCATGAGGTCGACCTCATAGAACCATTTCCCATATATATATATATATATGAACAGTAATATATATATATATATATATTACTTCATCCTGGCCTATATGAGGTTATGAACAGTTTAAAGGGTAAATAAACATCACGGTGGACCCTAGGAATGTTTCAACGATGGTCATCATTAGCAGCACTTCTTCCTTTGTTGTGGCCCATCTGAATTTGGATTTGCTTTATTTTTTAGTTTATAAGTCAAAATGACACGGTAAAATGATTGAACCGTTTGGATAAAACACTTACATCACAGTGGCCCCTCAGAGCCCCAGCCTGTACTGAGCAGGGAACAGTCTGGTAAATACCCAATCCGCGCTCACATGTGATATATACACGCATTCCAATGTGCAATTATTTAAGGGCCCGCCAACGAGAGCGAATTAGATAAGAACCCAGCCTCACCAAGGACGGTGCGGCTCTTAACGTGGGATTACCGTAGGGCCCACCTTGATGTATTTATTACGTATCCACTCCGTACATTCGTTTTTACATATCAGTTTATCGAACCATCCAAAAAAATTAAGCATATGTAATTATTATGTGGACCATACCATAATAAACAGTGGTGATGGACCGTCTTACCATTAAAACCTTCTTAGTACTCACCTTAATGTTTTTCGTAGTGTTTATTTAGATACTGATGATAAATTCAAATAATCCTGGATGAAGAAAAAAAATACACAAATACAAGCTTGATCTAAAATTTTTGTGGCATTAATGGTCAATCAATACTGTTTCCTATGGTATGGTACATCTGATAATTGGATCTATTTTATTTTTCGGATAATGGCATAAAATGATTTTTAAAACTAGATGGATGGCATGGATACATAATACATATATCAAAGAAGGCCCCCATGCCAAGCCGCACTGTCTTGGGTGAGGCCAAGGTCTCACCTCATGCACTATCCGGAAGCATGCATGAGTCTGTCAGGGGAGAAAAAAATTGCTACACCAGCTACACCGGATGTAGCAATGAACCCACCTTGATGCATGTGTTGTATCCACTCCGGCCATCCATTTGGAAAGACCATTTTAGGGATGACACAAAAAAAGAGGCAGATCCAAAGCTCAAGTGGACGCCAAGAAGTCTTTAATGGTTGGCGTTCAATCCCCACTATTTTCTGTGCTGGGTCCATTTGTTATTTCTATCTGCCTCATTTTTTGTCTCATGCCCTAAAATGGTCTTTCCAAATGAATGGACAGAATAGATACAACACATACATCATGGTGGGGTCATTTCTACACCTGGTGTAGCTAGCGTAGCTAACTCGTGGGTGTAGCAAAATTTTTCTCCTTTCAGGGCATCAAAGTTGTCGGAAGCGGAATACGTACTTATTCAGAATAGCCTAATGAGTAAAACTCTGTGGTATGTGATTTATGTATTTTATTCCCTCCATCCACCCATTTTAAAAAATAATGGAGCATAAAGATTCAAAACTGGAGCACATAAATCCAAAGCTCAAATAGACCACACCACACGAAAAAGTGTGAACTGAATGTACCCGGATGAAATTTTTTTGGGCACATAAGCTTTCGATCAAGCTAATCTTTCTGTTTTCCATTCATCATGTCTTTGTCATGTTACTAACAGGTTGGATGACAAATAAACATCACTGCAGGCCCTTGGAAGGTTTCAACCGTGGAAATCATTATTCCCACGGTTTCTTATGATGTGGTCCACTTGAGCATTTAATATGCTTCAATTTTGGGACCAACACCTAAAATGAGTTGAAAAAACGGATGGACCGCATGGATATATAAATCACATACATTCACGGTGGGCTACCATAAAAGCCTACTTAGAGTTACAGAGTAGCAATCCGATTTCGTGCAGTGGAGCAACGCCAACGGAATCTAGTAATTTACAATACGAGGGCTTGCCCTTAGAGTAGAATAGCGTCATCCGTGCTAGATCTGGGCCATTCATTAGATAGATTTTAGCATAAGAGTAGTCCATGCTCAACAGATCGGAGTCATTCAGTGGGTAGACATTAGTGTGGGGGTGAAGTCCTCTGCAACACTGCTTTAGGTAGAGCCTGATATAACCAAGTATGTGGGGTCAACCATACTGAATATGTGAAATCCACTCCCCTTATCACGTTCCATCCTCCATGATAGGCTCTAAAGTGAAAAATGAGGTAGATTCCCAACTCAAATGAACCACATCATTTGGAATAATGGAGATGGCATACCAAACATAGGCCCTAAAGTGAAAAATGGTGGTGACTCTTCAAACCGATGGCATCATCGTACGCGATCTACACTGTTGAGATCACGATCCAACAGTGGATGGATTATAACTGAAATACTGCACTGAGAAGATTATATTAATCATCTCATGTTTCCCTTTGATTTTAGACCACCCAGTTTATCTATTCATAAGTTGAATGGTTAGGATTGCTTGATCCATGTGATTTTATGTATCTGCTTCACCCATGGTGGGACAACGTTTGAATACTTTGGATAACTGTATGTCAGTACCACACGTTAGAGGATGAGTGACCACCATTTTCTAAAATGGTGTAGAACTCACATAGAATTAGTTGGCCCTCTATTTCCATGCGATTGATTGTCAACGATATGATATTTTTCTTAGGTACAGCAAGGCGGATAAGATAAGATAGAAAATGGTGTAGAACTCACATAGAAGTTTGCCCTCTATTTCCATGCAATTGATTGTCAGCAAAATGATATTTTTCTTGGGTACAGCAAGGTAGATAAGGTAAGATAACCACCGACGAAATGGGATTTCGTACTGAGTTAGTACGCTTTTATTGTACAAAGTAAATTTTATTGGGGCCACCATGAATGTTTGTGGTTTATCATCTATTTTTACAGCTCATTTTACGGGTTCAACCCAAAATTGAAGCACATCCAAAGCTCAATCTGTTAATAAGATCACACAAATATGAATGAAGGGAAAACACAAATATCAGCTTGATGGAAACCTTCTGTAGTCTTTAAGAATATTTCAGAAGTAAACGTTTACTTCGCTGTCTACTGTGGTGATTTGGATATGCTTCATTTTTTTTTTTTTTTTTTGCACAATACCTAAATTTATAGGGTGAAATGGATGGAGCAGAGTGGATAAAATAAATAAATCATGGTGGGCCCCACAGAGCACATGCCTCCCAAAAAAATTCATGGAAAACTCCCTGCACCCAGTTTGTACACGCAGGACCCGTGTTTGGTTTATCCAGACCATTGATATGATGATGTCCGTAGTCATGGATGGACGATGCCCAAAAAATCTCTCAAATTGGAATATTCCAGCCATTGAATTTTTGGCTTTTCGATGGAACGTGGATTGTAGGCGCATTTCTTCTTCTTAACCACGTATTTGCCAACTACCAAAGAGTTGAACAATTGAAAGGGTCTTTTTTGGGTCAATCCCATATTTGTGTTTTCTTTCATCTGTGTCTTTGTGTCGACCCTAAATCAGTACGTACGCAATCCGATTTCTCCAGAGAAACTCAGCCTCAGTCTCTATATATTGATAAGGTAGACGAAAAGGAAGAAAACCAATCAATCATTCAATGGCTATATTTCCATCTCTTCTCCTCTTCGTTTTAGCTATTGTTCTTCTTATCTTGGCTACCTTCAATGGAGGTCGAAGAAGGAATAAATCCAACCAACCACCTTCTCCATCCAAGCTTCCGATCATTGGCAACCTCCACCAGCTAGGTGGGCCTAGTTCCCTTGTGCACCATTCTCTACGGGTGCTCTCTGACAAACACGGTCCGCTAATGCTCCTCCACATGGGGAACTTTCCAACTCTCGTAGTTTCATCAGCGGAGATGGCTGAAGAGATCTTGAAAACCAATGATCTTGTTTTCGCAAGCCGTCCTTCGCCTTGTCCGAAGGCGGCCAGGCAGCTTCTTTATGGCGGCACCGACTTGGCCTTTGCACCCTATGGGGAGTACTGGAGGCAACTAAGGAAAATCTGTGTCATCGAGCTTTTGAGTAGTAAGAGAGTGCAGTCATTCGCGTTTGTTATGGAAGAAGAAGTTCGGATTATGATCAACGAGATTAAAGGTTCATGTTCGATCTCTGCCGTTAATCTGACCGAGATGTTTCTCTCCCTATCGAGCGCCATAATCTCAAGAGTTGCTTTAGGGAAGAAGTATATAGGAGGAGATAATGGGAAGGATAGATTCATGGATCTAGCCAGGGAAGTGGAAGTTCTCTTGGGATCTTTCAGTGTAGGAGATTATTTTCCATCACTCGGATGGATCGATGTTCTGAGCGGCTTGGATGCAAGATTGAAGAGAGTTTCTAAAGGCATGGATGATTTTTTTGATCAAGTGATTGACGACCATCTCATTCGCACGAATGTCAACAGGGATGGAAACGACCATGAGCAAAAAGACCTTGTGGACGTATTGCTCCAGGTTCAAAAGGATACCAATGCCAACGTCCATCTCACCAAAGATAACCTGAAAGCCGTCATCTTGGTTCGTTCTCTCTCTCTCTCTCTCTCTCTCTCTCTCTCTCTCGTTGGTTTCTCTCCACACAAATCATGGTTCCGGGGTCTCACCTAATCCGCTCCCGTCAGTAGTATGTAAAAGAAAGGCAAATTTTATGTGAGCACATCACCTATAATTTTAATTCATATTCCTTACAACCATAAGGGCCTATTTGGAGCCTGGATTTGAACCCCTGGACTAAAAAACCCCTGGATTTTGAACCCCCTGGTTGTGTTTGGCACCCTAGATTTGGAATCCCTATGGTCCTAAAGTATGATATTTACATGGGTTTGAATTTAATTACTAAATCAACTTTAATATCATTAATTAGTATAAGCATGTAACGTTAGACACGATGGTTGTAATAAGCCCGTTGAAATATATACTTTGGCCGAAAATGATGAAATTCCAAGTCTCGGATGGGCCCAAGCACAAGATCACATCCATGTGACTAACCTACGAATTTTAACCGTTGATTTCCTTGGACAATATTTAGATGGCGCAGATCATCATATTAAAGTAATTTTAGTGATGCAGTTGATAATCTTATTGCTTTGGGGTATCATCAGTGGGCCATGTGCCCAATAGATTAGTAGCCTAGTGACACATGTTACATATGTGACTCTTGGAAGGATTTTAAATGTAATCTAAGCTTCTACCGTGGATTGCAAACCCCTCATTGAGGGGATTTCAAACCTCATGGATTTGAAACCCCCAATTGTTTTATGCGCCAAACGCACTAGGGGATTTGAAACCCCTCAAATCCCCACAAATCCATGGTGCCAACTGGGCCCTAAGAGAAAGGCCACGATCTAACTCCTTTCCCTTTAGTAAGCCGTCTACCCACCTCAGTATCATGTCAATTAACTCCTCGTCTGGGCCAACATGAGAAAAACAATGGATGGATAGTCACTTGTTTTGCCATCTATGATCCACCCGGATGAGTTCAAAAGGATCTGGCCGATTATCTTGGACACATGTGCCACAAACCTGTGCATGTATGTGGGTGGGACAAAAAGTAAAAGAAAAATAAAAAATAATAAGAAAGGGAAAATAAAAACAGACAAAATGTATGGTTGTTGGAAGAACCTAGCCTCCCTTTTTCTATTTTCTACTTTATTCAAAAGTTTTTTAATTTCTTCATGGACCAAAAATGACCATGTGTTCGAGAGTTATGCCTATACTTGCTTTAGCTTGCAGGAGAAGCTTCCAAGCTTCAATCCTGTTGCATGAGGTGACCATCACAGTTTCGGTTTTAGGCATATCCCATCTATTTATTTTCTTTGAGGCCCCACTATTTCAACTGGAATATATTAACTTCGGCTGATACAAGTTCTTTGTGGTCCAAAGAAACAATAATGGTGGTACTTAACTCTCAAATGTTTCCTTACGGTGTGGTCCACTAATCTATGAATGTGGCTCATTCTTTGGCCTATTGCATTTTATAAAATGTCAACTCAAATGGATAAAGTGAATTTGACACATACCTGACGGTGGGCCCCACAGAAAATATTCTTATGGTGTTAAGGATCAGGTTTGAGTTGTTATGCGTTAACGGTTAAGGTTGTCAGGGTTGAAGTTATCATATGTTAAGGGTCTAAGTTGTCATATGTTAAGGGTGGTGAGGCTTTGGACACCTCTTATAGGGCCTACCATAGGATATGTGTTGAATTCAGTCCATCCATTATCGTTGGAATTTCCTAGAAGGTCATGAACTAAAGAATGGGCTACATCCACCGATCATGTGGACTACACCACAATGAAATAGTTGACAGTTAATGACCACCGTTGTCATTTGTTGAGTTTTGTGGGCTTTCGAGAGCTTGTATTAGTGTCAGATTAGCATTTTCCTAAATAAATGGTGGGCCACGAAGGGAATGTTGTGGCCACAACTTGCCTTAGGGTCCAAGCTACAAAGCTTCTCCACACTCAACATCAGGCAAGGGCACTTTCATCCCTTAACTTTTCAAGTTACTGCAGAGGGCTAAAAAATAAAGTTTTGTAAAGGGTGGCCAATTACATGGAATCTCATACAGTGGGGCCATTTTAGTAAAATACGAGTCAGCAAACTATTCACTTGTACGTACTCGTGCCTTTTTTCGACCTCTCTACTGGTTTTTAATGAATGATTGATCTACCTTTTTTAATCACTTGCAAGCTTTCTCCTTTCCTGTTCGTATTTCTTTTTCTCTCAGGACATGTTCGTTGGAGGAACTGACACCTCATCGGTCACCCTGGAATGGGCCATGGCAGAGCTCGTGAAAAATCCATATGTAATGGAAAAAGCCCAAGCAGAGGTGAGAAGAGTGGTGGGAAGAAATGCAAAGGTGGAAGAGGACGACCTTGTCCAGATGGACTACTTGAAATCTATAATCAAGGAGACACTACGATTACATCCTCCAGTACCCTTGTTAGTTCCACGTGAATCCACAACAAGCGTGACAGTACAAGGCTACCATATCTCTGCGAAAACAAGGGTCCTGATCAATGCATGGGCCATAGGAAGGGACCCCAAATCATGGGAAAATGCTGACGAGTTTCTTCCTGAAAGATTTACCGACAACCCAATTAATTTTAAAGGTCAAGATTTTCAATTAATACCATTTGGGGCTGGGAGGAGGAGTTGCCCAGGAGGGTCATTTGCCATCTTAACTATAGAACTTGCTCTTGCCAACCTTCTTTATTGGTTTGATTGGGACTTGCCTGGTAAAGAGGATCTAGATATGAGTGAAGTTTCAGGTTTGGTTGTCCACAAGAAATTCCCTCTTCAACTGATTCCAACATATCACTTCTCTTCTTAAAGATGATTGTATTAAATTGTACTGCTTAGCTAGAGGTAGAGAGTTAGGGTTTTCTCTGCTTTATATTGCAAGAGAACCAGGATAGCCCTCCAAAGCCTCTTCTTTATTAGGATGTGGGTTATTTTCCTTTGTCCTTTGTTTTCTTTCTTTTCATGGAATCCTTTGGGCTTTGCCGATCTAGATTGTTATAAAATTATTACTTGCCTTCCCAATAAAGATACTCTTCTTTGTTTATAAACTAACGAAAAAATTAAAGAAAAAACTATGAAAACATAGGGCCCAACTAAAGCCCACAAACAAATCCCAAATACCAACCAATTGACAGAATGTAGTTTTTCTTTTTTTTTTTCATGCCTAGGAACTGTGCTGGTAGCCACAGCCAAAAAGGTGTAATGTACGTCATTGATGGGGTGGGTTTCCAGTGATTTGATTTGAGCATGGAAAAAATCTGCCAAAAATGTTTTGGCAATAGATTCCACACACAAACATCATCTGGTTGTGTAGTGCCTACATAGAGGTGTGTTTCGTTAATGAGTGTCACACGGAATCCGTCAATCGGGGTGTGTTTTGTCATGCTTAACTTACAACCCAAAAAATCAAGACAATCTAAAGCTGAGGTGGGACGCACTAAGGGAAATGATTTAAAATCATGATTAAAACCTCTGGATTAGGTGGAGTGGCACGGATTAAGATTTGCACCAGGCAAATTTTGGACTGTGTTCATAAAAAAAACCCGTCTAAATTAACGTTGAGACCATACAATGGTGGTTGGATTGGTATCCAAATTTTATAATGGGATGAATTCAAGGAGTAGGTGGGATGCCATAAGTGAAGATTTTATGAAACAAAGAGAAGAGAAAAGGCGGCGAGGAGGAGAGGTGTTCATGCAAAACAGTACAAATCCTCTATTGAAGGAATTTACAAAAAAAAAAAAAAAAAAAAATGCTATTGTATTTATAGGAATTTACAACTAAAGAATAAGTAGAGGAGAAGGAGAAGGAGAGAAGGAGAAGAAAAAGGAGATTTGGAGGAAAATGGTGCTCACATGCGCAAGGCTTCTTCCACGTGTGGGAACTTGAAGAAGTCCTGATGGTTCCCCCTCAAGGTGGGAGGGTAGTGGTAATAGCGGTTAGAAACTTGGCGCGGAGTACATAAAAAAGATTTTGTTATAAGCGGCTCAGTAAAGATATCAATGACTTCTTGTGAAGAAGAGATGAACTATATAACACAGGATCCCTACGCATGCTTCGGTGGTGAAATCCCACTGTGGTGTGAGTATGTGTGTAAAAAGAATGTAACAACAACACCCAATGCAACCTTTTTTTTTTCTGACAAAGTGATAGTAAATCTCAATGTACTTTAAATGCACATGAAAAACAAGATTAATGGTAACATACAGAGTAACTAAATTTCATAGAAGATAATAGGACGTTAATATGAGTAATACCCGAAAGTCCTATAAAACATCAAAGATTCATGTTACTGAGCAGCATTAGATGCAGGAGCTCAGAACCCAGCCTTACCACTGGGTTGTTTCTTAGTAGCCTAAGATAACAGTTAGATCCTAAATAAATGCAGTATCCTACATAAACCATCGAGGAGGAGTACGTCCTGCCAATCAGCATCTAAGAACTCATATAATTAAAGTGAAGATTCAGAGGCAATTTAAATTCTATAGCGTAATGTACCCTTTATTAAAGGAGCCTTAAATCTTCAGTTTTGGGGGTCATCGATCGACCGACCGCTATATTCGATTGATTGGAAATACCCCAGATGAGACCAATTGCATAATCTGACCGCGGTCTAAATGCTGAGGCTCAGTCAATTGTGGTGGATCTGGACTTGTCGGGTACTGTCCTCCATTATAAGGCGGATTCCTAGGGAAAAGGTTGACCCCTAGGCATTCCTTGATTTCTGACTTCAGGAATGAAGTTTATGACCTCCTGTTCAGATCACCTGAAATCAGCAAGTGGAGAAGCATTGTGCACCTCCTAGATTAGTGTAAGAGTCGTATTCCTTTGTGAGAAAGATACTGACGTTATTGGTGCCAAATTCCCCACAACATTGGTTTTAACATTTTGCCGAGGCACATTTGGTGCCCACTCGACAAGAATGGCCATTAACCTGTTTAGGGTTTCAATTTGGTTGGCAATCCACCTGTTGAAATTCTCAATCTGGATTCATGATTGCTCAATTTGAGCCAGTGATAGCTCTTTCTGAGCTCTCCCTTATTCTACAATATGCTTGATTTCCATCTACATATCACGAAGTCAAACTAATATCACTTCAAGAGGGTCGTTCGGAGATGAGGATGCTCCATCCTGATTTGGAGGATTGGGCGCGCACTACGTTTTGTGACTGATTGAAGAATTCAGGTGTCAGCTATACCTGCATGTATATCCCCAAGTGAAGGAAGTGTAGATGGTGTCATAGGCTCATTAGCCCCAAAAGAGTTTCGGGTAACCCTTCAGCTCATATTTCTAATTAAAAGAATGTCACACCGGTATGTGTACCTAACCAATGACATTGAACTTCTGGATGTGGGTTTTTCAGGTTCTAAGTTTACATGGTGCAATAACAGGGTAGAAAATAACCGAGATGGGCCAGACTAGATAGAATGCTTGTGAATTTGGAGTGGTAGCGAAATTTCCCTTCCTTCAATGTGGTGCACCAGGCCAAAGTTTAGTTTGACCGCTCACCCTTACTTCTTAAATCAGAAAAGGTATGCAGTTCTAGCCCCTAGATCCTTTCATTTTCAGTGTGGACCATGCATAAAGATTTCCTGTCAGTTGTGAAGAAAAACAGGGATGAAGAGATTCAAACTATGATGATGGTAGGCCTGCTTCTTAAGTTGAAGTTGCTGAAACTCGCTCTTAAAGCTTGGAATTCTTCCTCCTTTGGAAATGTGTTTAAGAATGTTTCCATAACAGAAGAGCAGGTAAAGAAGGCTGAAAATTGTCTCCCTAACTTTGATTTGGAGGAGAACAACAACAAGCTAAAGGAAGCTCTGCAGAATCTATCTACAACTCACCTGCAGGAAGAAATTTTCTTGAAGCAAAAGACGCACAACTCGTGGGTCAAAGAGGGGGATAGAAATACGAGATTCTTTCATGATTAATTTTCTCCTAGATAGAAGAAGAAGACTTTCCATTTGCAAAATCAAGCTACAATTAGGTGCCATAATGGAGAATGAAGATGAGATTGCATTGGAGGCCACTAGACATTTCAAGGGTCTCTTGACCATAGGAGGAACGTGCGTTGATGAAGAGTTGCTTGCTTGTATCCCAAGTCTAGTCACAGAGCAGATGAACCAATACCTCATGCAAAATCCCACCTTGGAAGAAGTCAAAGTTGTGGATTTCGATATGCCTTCAGATAGTTTTCCAAGCCCAAATGGATTTTCGGTAGCCTTCTATACATCATGTTGGGAAATTATAGCAGATGACGTCCATAAGGCAGTGTGCGATTTCTTCCTTGGCTCTCCCATTCCTAGAGCATTCACGAGCACCCTTATCTGCTTGATCCCAAAAAAGCCCAACCCGATTTCTTTCTCTGATTATTGCCCAATCAGCCTATACAATTACATTTACAAGATTCTGCCTGAAAGGGTAGCTAGGCTTCTTCCGCCGATCGTCTCAAAAGAACAAGGAGCCTTCCTTCTAGGCAGGTCCGTCACAAAAAATATTTCTCTTGTAACATAAATGACTCATGAGTTAGATAGAAAAGTTAGAAGAGGTAATCTGATCCTCAAGCTAGACATGGAGAAAGCTTATGATTAGTTGGAGTGGGACTTCATTTAACATGTCCTTTTAAAGTTCGACTTCAGTCATGCTTGGGTGGAAGTGACTTAGAGATGTTGAAAGGAATCTTGGTTCTCGATCCTTATAAATGGCAAATCGACTGGCTTCTTCCAATCTACTCGAGGCTTAAGGCAAGGTGACCCTATTTCTCCAGCCATCTTTATTTTAGCAGTGGAGGTTCTAAGTAGAGGGCCAAAAAGGTTCTTTGTTTTCAGGGAATGCATTTTGTATCACCTTTCTAGGTCTTGCCCTATCATCTCCCACCTTTTATTTGTTGATGATGCCATTATCTTCTTAAATGGCAGGTCTTCTTCTGTTAGATCCATGATGAGATTCTTGCATAGGTATGAGTTGGCATCTGGCTAGAAGATCAACAAGTCAAAGAGTTGCATGATTTCTCCTAAGAAAATGATAGTAGATAGAAGAAACAAACTTGGGGAAATCACGGGGTTCTCTCAAGCCTGCTTGCCTATTACTTATCTGGGGATCCCACTACTCAAATGAAAGCACAAGATAGTTCAGTTCGGTTATATCCTTCACAAAATCTCTTTTATGATACCAGGTTGGAAGATAAGGATTCTCAACCAAGGGGCGAAGCTTGTTCTTATTAAACATGTTCTAGCTACTTACCCTATGCATATCATGGTAGCCTTGAACCTCCCCAAAGCTTGCTGCAGAAAAATGGACTCGGCATTTGCTAAATTCTTTTGGGGCTCCTTTAAAATCTAGAGGCATAAGCATTGGGTGCGATGGTCGAAGTTATGTCAACCCATGGAAGGAGGGATGAGAATCAGAAAAACAATTGAAGCCATGTGTGCTTTTAGAGTGAAAATGGAGGTTCTAAGTAGAGGGCCAAAAAGGTTCTTTGTTTTCAGGGAATGCATTTTGTATCACCTTTCTAGGTCTTGCCCTATCATCTCCCACCTTTTATTTGTTGATGATGCCATTATCTTCTTAAATGGCAGGTCTTCTTCTGTTAGATCCATGATGAGATTCTTGCATAGGTATGAGTTGGCATCTGGCTAGAAGATCAACAAGTCAAAGAGTTGCATGATTTCTCCTAAGAAAATGATAGTAGATAGAAGAAACAAACTTGGGGAAATCACGGGGTTCTCTCAAGCCTGCTTGCCTATTACTTATCTGGGGATCCCACTACTCAAATGAAAGCACAAGATAGTTCAGTTCGGTTATATCCTTCACAAAATCTCTTTTATGATACCAGGTTGGAAGATAAGGATTCTCAACCAAGGGGCGAAGCTTGTTCTTATTAAACATGTTCTAGCTACTTACCCTATGCATATCATGGTAGCCTTGAACCTCCCCAAAGCTTGCTGCAGAAAAATGGACTCGGCATTTGCTAAATTCTTTTGGGGCTCCTTTAAAATCTAGAGGCATAAGCATTGGGTGCGATGGTCGAAGTTATGTCAACCCATGGAAGGAGGGATGAGAATCAGAAAAACAATTGAAGCCATGTGTGCTTTTAGAGTGAAAATGTGTTGGAGTCTTCTCTTAGGGAAATCTCTTTAGGCTCATTTCTTTTTAGCAAGATACTATAGAAAGTTCATCCAAGCTAACAATGCTATATATTCGAGAAACTCCAGCCAGTGGAAGGACTTAGTGAAAATGTTGTTATGCACTATCCACAATTTTAGATGGATGGTAGGGAGAGGAGCCATTAGCTTTTGGAGATGCAACTGAACAAGTGGTGGTCTGCTCTAAGTGGTAGCGACGAGTCCAATTCCAGCTCAACTTGCTGAGGCATGTGTCAAGGATTTTTGGAAAGAGGGGGCTTGGGGTAGTTCTTAGCTGTGGCAGGAGTCCTCCCAAAGAATATCTTTCTGGACATCTTTAATAGCAATATAAGAATCATGGATAGAGATGATAGGTTGATCTGGAGAGGAACATAGGATGGTAAATTTACTGTGAAAATCTACTTGGGACATCCTAAGGAATCACAACATGAATCTATACTGTACGAAGTGGCTATGGAATCAATTCCTCCCCACCAAAATAGCTACTTTCGTGTGGAAGCTCATGCATAAGGCGGTCCCTATTGACTCTGAAATTCAAAAAGTAGGTATCCAAATGGCCTCTAAATGCGTTTGCTGTGAACATCATCAACCCTCAGACATAGCTCAAACTGCCCTGAACCAAGATGATGTGATAGAAAATCTACAGCCATCTTGGATCCCCGTGCAGCCTCTGCCAGCAGGGGAGCCCTGCTCCCTGATCTTCTGCCTCAACCTGTTCCTATCAACATCAGCCAGGAAGAGGCGTTAACAATTGCTCAGGCATAGCAGTTCCCATCCCAGCGTGCAATTGATTCAGACCAAAGGCAACTCAGAAATTCAGAAATCCCCCTCCATCATGAAGCTGGTTCTGAGAATAGGAGACGTAATCATGCAGATCTCCAACAATTCCTTACTCCATAAGCTGAATCAGAGAGAAGATTAGTTCATTATTGGCATGATAAATCAATCAATTTCAGGTCTTGAGAGTCTATTGTGTCTCCATTAGTTGGGACTTCTCACTACTCCATTCATAACAGGGACAACTCCTCAACACAGCCCCACATTCAATCGAAAGGAGGCTATTGTCCATCAGAGGAGAATGATATCAATGGAATCATAACGGCTCAGATTGAAGAGGCCAATCGGGATTTGGTAGATCAGACCCATAACGACATTAAGGAAGCTCATATTTCAGCAACAAGCCTTGGCACTAGGATCATCACTTCTATAATAGCAACACTATAGCAGAGGTATGGAGGTTTTTCAATTCATCTTTTAACATGACTATAGCTCAGGGAACATCCATCATCCAGAGGATAAAAGTCTGGATAGTGAAAGCTTCCCACTCCTCTATGCTTCGTAGTCTTAGAGGGTTAGTCCCGGCCTTTATAGTCTGGGAAATTTGGCTAGTTCGGAATGCTAGAAGATCTTGATGATGTATAAATGAATATTCCAAGGAAGATTGTGCACAAAGTTAGGAGATGGCTGCAAATTATCAGAAGAAGGATTCCAAATAAAGGTAACCATAGCTTCTCTGAAACCCTTTCCATGCAGGCGCTTGGCATCTCTTGCCATCAAGCAGATATGGGCGAAACTACTAGCATTGTGTACTGGAGAAAGCCGAAACCTAGGTGGGTCAAGCTTAATATTGATGGCTCCTCAAGAGGAAACCCAGGTGAAGGCGGAGGAGGTGTATGAAGAAATCACCAGGGGAAGTTACTTTTCACCTTCCATAAGTCTTACGTTGTGGTTTCTAATACAATAGTGGAAGCTCAAGCGGCGGTACATGGTATTATAGGTTATGCTAGGAGAGAAGGCTTTCAAATGTCATAGTTGATTCAGACTCCAAAGTGCTAGTGGAAGCGGTCTCCAACCCCACTACTGTTAGTTTGGATCGTTCCCTTGGAATGTATAGTACTAGCTAGGAAAAATTGATAGGATGCGTCATAGTATGCATCTTAAGTTTTCTCATACTTTGAGGGAATCTAATGGAGTGGTGGATGCTCTTATCAAAATGGGGAGTGGCAGGGCGACAAAATCTTTCTTTCTAGAGCGGAGCTCCCAGCTACTGTTTGGGGCCTTCTTTCATTGCATAATGTAGGAGGGGGTGTTATTAGGCAGAGAATCTTAGGTCACTATGCCAAAATCGTGAAACAACAGGGGACTAAGTATGTCGTTAATCGCTATTAATGACGGACTTGATCCGTCGCATGGTCACTCTTTTTCTCAGTCGTTAATTTTAAACGACGGGCCATATCCGCCGGTAAATTATGACGAGTATAGTCCATCGCTTCTAAAACGACGGCTCTTATCCGTCGCAAAACCCAAACAAATGCCCGATTTAGCAACGGATTCTGTTCGTCGTTGTAAAAAAGTAACGACGGACTAGGTTCGTCGGTAATTTTAGGGAAAACAAGGGATTTCCATCGCTGAATTTTAACTGTTGGAATAGTAGCGACGGATTTAGTCCGTTTTTAATTTTCGATCATTTAAAAAAAATGGCATGCATTTTGAGTATTTTAAATTTGTTACACCTACCATGATCAAAACAGTAGAAACTAATTTAATACATCAACTCAAACTAAAACAATAAAATGGAACTAGTCACACATCCATACACCTGATGTCATAAAAAAAGTAGAAACTAATTCAATATATCAACTCAAAACTAGAACAATAATATGGAACCAACTGTTTCTAAGTCACACATCCAACATTTCTAATTAAGTCACAACACTAGTAAGACCACTACAGCCATGTAATCATTATATCCAACTACTACAAGATAAGAAACATGGCGAAGAAACTGCATGTAGTTTATACTAGAATCACAAACTTGATACACTAGTAAGATCACTGTACCCATGCAATCATTAGATGCAGCTACTACAAGATAAGAAAGATGGCCCAGAACCTGCATGTATTTTATACTAGAATCACAAACTTGATTTCTAACTATCAATGTAAAATCAAGTGATGGTTAAAAGCCTTACATATGCATAATCGCAGTCGAACTTAGGTGGGAGTGAGTCATCGAAGTAATCTTTCTTGTCCATCCTAGCAAAATTCAACTGCATTTCCACATTTGGATGTTTATGGCTGTCATGTGTTGTCTTCATGTTGGTTCAACCATGCTCTTACATGCCCACTTTGTGAAGTACAAAGATGCATCTTGAGGCCCATGTAAGCATATCAACATCTCATGGACAAGGTTACAATTAGACCTTCCATGTGAGGGACCAACAGATCAAGAGTTGGAATATTTTAATGAGACCTCTATGCATACGTACCCTATTCCCACCATTGAGCTAGAATGAAGTATTCAGGGTAATCTCGTAGTATAGATTCGCAATTCATGCTTTTCTTTGATCAATGTTTACAATTGAAGTTTGTCTTAAACTATGACATCGAACAAAAGCAAAGAAAAGGACATACCTTAATATGTTGCTATTTTGAACTTCATTTGAGGGGATTCTGATAAACCAATAGAAAATATATCAAGCGATAACTTCAAGTAAAAAAAGAAAGAAAAAATCCAAACATTAGTGATGGAAGGCCTAAAAAATAGAATAAGTCCACAATTAGCTTTTTCACCAACCCAAGAAAGATGCTAGTAATGGATATGGAAAAGGAAGTACATATCAAAAAAAAAAAAAAAAAAAAAACAAGCGAAGTACACTAATGCAGAAGTGCTTACAAGGTTAGAACTAAAGAAATTAAATTAAAAAAAGGAAAAAAGAAAATAATTACTATATAAGATGCCAAGTACCAAATTTTGATGCACAAGCAGAAGGATAATTTTGAATCACCAACACACAAAGCCAGAGTTGCATCAATGTTTTCTAGCCATTAACCTCCAGAGGAAAAATCACAATATAGGCAAAGAAAAAAACTCTTCTTTCATAAAATCTAGTTTATATGCAGGACCTACCAGCTTATTCATAGGTTGAAGCACGTAGGCTTCTAAGTGAGACTTGAACCATTCCTAATTGGTGAAAACAACTCATCATAAACACTCAAAATCATATCCAACTACCAATTGTTTTCAAGATGATGGCACCAACTCCTTAAACCTTTGACTTAGAGAGAACAACAAACAGACCTGCTTGAAAAGAAGTGCCACTTGAGATTCTTTGAGCTATTCTTGTAGAGATAAGAGTCGTTTGCAGTAGCATCTGCTTCTCAGCATCCATGTTGATACCAACTGCAACAAGCATGTCAACGGACAGTTTAATAGAAAGTTCCAATGTTCCACATTCAAAGTACATGTGTGGCCTGTCTGATGCTTGGACTAGCCATCTCTTTGGCATGGTGTGTTCAACCCAATGCACTGCTCGGATGACTCACCCACATATGAAGTTGGCATAGCAAATCTCTAAAAATTACAGCACACACAATAGAAAAAAAAAGGGGAGAAAAGAATCATTAGAAATGTTAAGCTGACTGAACAACACAAGTGTCAAAAGAACAAAGAAATAGTTAAAAAGGCCAAAACAAAATAGCTACTCTCTCTCTCTCTTTGACAAGGAGAAAATGACATGTTGGGTTTGAAGCCTTGAACATGAAGGCATCTTCAAATGCATGTACTAATAAAATATCAAACGAGGTGTAGAAGATCTTGATTGAATCACTTCTCATTTTCACCTTGAAAGTGATGTTCTTGGCAAATAAAATGAGAATTCTCAGCAAATGTTGCAGAATTGTAGGTTCCGATAGGCTGGCCTTTGGGCTCCCGTGTTTGAGCCGTCTCCCCATTGAACTATTGTTTCGTCTGCTCCTGCTCCTATGGTTATGAAAGTTTTGAATGTGGGGATATATGATCACCTTCTCCCTGACAAAATTTCAGTTTTTTCATATAAAATCCAATCAGCATTTTACCGTTTAGAGCTAATCACTTCATTTTGAATGGTAAAAATCAAAGCCCATGATTCTAAATTCAAGGGAAGAATACATATTGCTCCATGAGAATCTTAATCTGGGTAGATCCAACATAATCGAATTCAAAATATATAAAGAGAAGTCATGATTTATTGCAACAGAAAATGAATCCAACCACCAATGATGCGTCACTTTGTGAAGTACCTGCAACAGTTTCCCTGTACACATGGAACTTGCATACCACGATCGATCAAAATGGTTGCTTTGGTGGGCTTTCAGGTGGTGGGCCACCACATGAATTTGGAAGAGTTTGAATGGTTGTGCATTGTTTCCAATGGTGTGACCCCCTTGTTGATTTCAAGGCCTGATGTTTGGAAAATCCCATCATCATGAAGTGGCTAACTTAATTAATGCACATGTTGGAAAATCCCATAATCATGAAGTGGCTAACATATTTTTTTCGTCATTGTTTTCGGCTTGATAAAACCATCCTAACCTATTGCAAAAAAGGGAAATAGACACTGCATAGATAGACAGTTTCATTAAAATAATCTTACTTAAGACATAAGAGAAAACAATAAATGATTAGTACCCTGGACTATATGCACTACACCAAAATCACTAATTAGGAATGGTTGAAAACCGTTCTGGATTTCATTGTGCATTGAAGGTCTGATACATCTTTAGATCATGACTAGCATTTAAATAACAGGAGCTTGTGAAAGACATACCTAATGCAAAGACGACAGTCAACCTTGAAAAATGTGACCAAGATGCCATTCATTTCCATATAAATCCGTAGCTACCAATTCCTGCCAAAGGGCTAATTAGTAAACCGCAGATTAGGACAAAATAAACCATTGTTTCTAGTGCTATACTAGATAATAAAACATAAAAGCACAATTCTTAGGTGTAATTGAGTGTTCATAGGAAAAATACCTGAAGTTGAACATTCACACTGCCCTGCAGAGAATTTTCGATGGTAAATTGAATGAAGGCATCTGCTGGTCTAATCCCTGATGAGTTGACGCCTCCAGCTACAAGACAAGCAAATCACAAGGAAGTTTAGATAGTTGGTTTGCTAAATTATATTAAGGAAATTCAATCATCACATTTTTACAAGCCACTTCACATGTTAACGAAACTACATAAAAGTGAACTCATGCAATTATAGAATCTATGGCACAGTCTAGAGAACTCGGTTAGGCCCAATTGAAAGGTTAGGATCGTCCTAGAGTTATGCTTTTACTTCATGGTCCATCCACAGTAGGACCCGACAAATAAATGGTCTGTGTTCATCGATCAATTAGCCCCACTTGTACACCATGAAGACCCTGAGTATATTATGCATATCCATGATTCCAGGATCATATAACTCATTTTACTTTCGGGGTGAGATTGAGACGGTCTCAAGTCCAACCCGTTGGACTATAGTTACCGTCCATCCAGCAAATAACTTTCAAGATTTCGTGTTCCTACAATATCCAAACCGTCCCGTAGGTTGGACGTCGTGGGTAACCTTACAACAACTTACAGAATGGATCACACTTATTTCTATCTATCAATAATTGTGCATGGTGTAGTCCACCTAAAGAGTGGTGTAGTCCACCTGGTATTTGGATCTACGTCATTTTTGCCAACACGCCATAAATTTGGGTTGTAGAAACGTACGAATGGCATGGATATAAAACACAACCAAGTTGGACCACCCCACCGGAAAATAGTAGTGATTGAATGTCCACCATTAAAACCTGCCAGGGTCCTCTGTAATATTTATTTGACATCCAACATGTTGAGAGGTCATACAGCATGAAGGGAAAAAATAAATATCAGCTTAATCCAAAACTTTTGTGGCATCTAAGAAGTTTTTAATGGTGTGCGTTCTATCACCAATTTGTGGTACACTTCAAATTTTAATGTACCATTTACATCATTTTAATTTTTTTCAAACTTCTCTATTTATTTTTCAAAATGTCAATTCCTTTCAAACTTCACAATTTTCTTTTCAAATTTTTTTTTTTTCAAAATCTCATTTTTTTATTATCAAACTTCTCCGTTTATTTTTCAAAATGCCAATTCCTTTCAAACTTCTCAATTTTCTTTTCAAACTTTTTTTTCAAAATATCATCTAAGTAAAACTCCTCAATTTCTTTTTTAGAAAATGCAATTTTTTTAAATCTATTTTTTTTAAACGTACTAATTTTATTCATACTTCTCTCTCTCTCTCTCTCTCTCTCTCTCTTTCAAAATATCTTTTTTTTTTCTTCAGAATGTTAATTTCTTTCAAAATCTCAATTTTTCTCAAATATTGTTAATTTTTTTAAACTTCATAATTTCCTTTCTCCAAATCACAATTTTTTTAAACTTCCCAATTTTCGTTTTGAACAGTCAATGTTTTACAAAATCTCTCTTTTTTTTTAATCAAACTTCTCCATTTATTTTTCAAAATACCAATTCCTTTCAAACTTCTCAATTTTCTTTTCAAAATATCATCTTAGTAAAACTTCTCAATTTTTTTTTCAAAACACAAAATCTCAATTTCTTTTTAGAAAACACAATTTTTTTTTGAATCTAACTTTTTTAAACTTGCTAATTTTATTCATACTTCTCTCTTCTTTTTTCAAAATGTTAATTTCTTTCAAAATCTTGGTTTTTTTAATCTCAATTTTTCTCAAACATTGTTAATTTTTTAAAACTTCGTAATTCGTTTTTTCCAAATCACAATTTTTTTTTAAACTTCCCAAATTTCGTTTTGAAAAGTCAATTTTTTTCAAAATCTCATTTTATTTTATCAAACTTCTTAGTTTTTTTTTTTTTTTTCCAAAATACAAAATCTCAATTTCTTTTTAAAAATCACAGTTTTCTTCAAAATCTAATTTTCTTTTACCAATCATCAATTTCATTCAAACTTCTCAATTTTTTTTTCAAAATCACAAATTTTGTAAGCTTCTCAATTTTCATTTTCAAAATATCAAAATTTTTTTTTATCAAAATCTCATGGGGAGCCGATTAGTTGTTGCTCAGATAACTCCTTAGTGGGGTGTTACCCTAATTGTGTAGGGCCCACCATGATGTATTTTTTGCATATCCACACCATTCATATGATTTTCCATCTACTTTTAGGAAGTGATCCAAAAATCCGTGTAGATCCAAATCATAGGTGGACCATACCAATAGAAATGGTGATGAATAACCATTAAAAAACCTTCTGTGGGCTACAAAAGTTTTGGATTAATCTGATCTTTTTAATTTCCCTTAATCCAAATCTTCTTGAGGTACATTATAACAGGTTGGATTGCAAATAAACATTGTTAAAACCTTATGATGGGCCATTTAGAATTTTTAATGGTGAGACACTCAATTACCACTATTTCCTATGGTGTGGTTCACCTTAGATATGGATCTACAGAATTTGTTACCCCATCCTAAAATGGGATGGAGAAACAGATGGATGCCTTGGATATGAAACACATCATCAAGGTGGGCCACACGTTCAGGGAATAACCTATTAAGCTGTTAATCTAATTATTTTTCTTCAAAATGTCAACTCTTTTAAAGCTTCTCAATTTTTTTTCAAATTTATCAATTTTATTCAAACTTCTCAATTTTTATTTTTCACAATGTCAATTTCTTTCAAAATGTCTATTTTTTTTTTTTCAAAATCTTGATTTTTTTATCAAATCTCAATTTTTCTAAAACATTGTTAATATTTTTCCAAACTTCTCAATTTTATTCTTTAAAAGCAAAATTTTTATTAAACTTCTCAATTTTTAGAATTCAAAATGTCAATAGTTTTGGATTTTTTTTATTTATTAAACTTCTCAATTTTTTCAAAATACATATCTCAATTTCTTTTCAAAAATTGTATTTTTTTCAAAATCTAATCTTTTTTTTCAAATTTATAAATGATTTTTTTTAAATCTCAATTTTTCTTAAAGATTATTAATTTTTATTACAAAAATTATTGTAAAAATTTTCAGCTTCTAAATTTTGTTCAAACTTCTCATTTTTTTTAAATTACAATTTTCTTTTTAAATTTCTCAATTTCTGTTTTCAAAATGACAATTTTGTTCAAAATCTCATTTTTATCAGATTTCTCAATTTTTTCAAAAAATACAATCTCTATTTCTTTTTAAAAATCACAATTTTTTTTTCAAACTTATAAATTTTATTCAAACTTCTGAATTTGTTTCAAAATGCCAATTTATTTTTTAAGAATGTCAATTTCTTTGAAAATTTCAAGTCCTTTTGTAAACACCCTACCTTTGGCTACAATGTTGGTAAATATAGCTGAATGAATGGAGGACCGTACCCCCAAATCCCATGTCCAAACTCAGCCAAACTCACCCTTGTAAGCCCAATCCATAGCCCAACTCAAGCCTGAACCTAGTCAACTCACCCCTAAACATCAGCCTGAAAAACCCTCCATAAGAAAAACCAGTCAAAAAATCTCAAAAAATTCAAACTCGGCGAGTCAACCCGCTAAGTTAAAACATCGAGTCAACTCACCGTGTCAACCCATCTCTTAAACCCAGTCAACTCACCGAGTTCCAGACTGCAGCCTCGGAGCAGAACCGTACTGCCCGCTGAATCCTAAGAAAGGCCGTATGGGCGGCCCCCTGAGGGCCGCCCAAACTTATTTACGGGTTCTACCACTCCCCACTACTATAAATACCCCCCTCCCCTTCTCATTTCTCAAGCCTTCAAGCCCAGTGAGATCCCGTCCGTTCTGAGTCCTTCTCCACCCCTTTAGCCCACTTTTCCACCAAGGAGAGCCCGAGTGAGGAGAGCCTAGCCCTGGTCCAGCTCAGCCTGACCACTGGTCCAAGTCTCCCAAGCCATCTAAGTCTCGATCCAGTCACTCGAAGTCAATCCTTGCGACACCTCCGTCCATCCAGCTACTCTATCATCAGCATCATCTCATTCGCATCTAGCATAAGTGCAACATTTACTTTTCTTCCAACCCCCCTGCTTCACTGCAAGCACTTTGATCATTCAAGCACACAGCATGCATCCTACATAAAGCACCTGTCAGTTCGAGCGTATGCTCTGGGCTTGCCTGTTAATGGAAACCTGCCCATCAGAAACTCTTACTGTTCAGACCTGCATTCATGTACATGTCACTACAAGCACTTTGAATATTCAAACACACAGCATGCATCTCGCATAAAGCACCTGACAGTTCGAGCGTATGCTCTGGGCTTGCCTGTTAATGGAAACCTGCCCATTAGAAACTCTTACTGTTCAGACCTGCATTCATACATCATGTCATTCATGAGAATGTTTGAGGATTAAAACAGACTTTCAAGTATTAGTTCGATTCTGTGAAGTAGAAACCGTACTTCGGTACGGGCAGTGCGTGGGGTGCTTAACCTCTTCCCACCCTGTAACCGTGATCCCTTACCTCGAATCTCTGACCGCAGATCAAAAGGAGTCATTTTAGAGGAATGAATCTTCGGATCCCCTTCTCTAACGTTTCTATGGGGTCTAGTCGACTGTAAATTCGAAGTAACCGGCAGTGGCGACTCTGGTCTTATACAAACTCATCCAAGCACAACCATCTTAACACGACAATCGAACAAAGCCCTCGAGAACGAGGCAAGCCAGTGGCACAAACGGCGATTCACGCGCATGCACCCCCTTCTTCTTTCTCGAAAGGAAAGGGAGAAAGTCGTGGGAGCGTAGAATGGCGAGTGTCCACAGAATGACGACTCTACTGGGGATAAGCTAGTCCCACTAGTCGTGATCCGACTTGAAAAACAGAATCCCTCTCGTACTTGAAAGTCATTAATCCTCATACAATCTCATCTGCATAGCATTCTACCCAAAAAACAAAAAAAAAATAGAAAATCCCAAAACCCAAAAAGAGTATAGTCCTCACCATTGCGCCTCCTCGGGCTCAACGTGTTCGGAAACAACTTCCCTTCCGCAGCATAATCCGCACTCGGGCTCAGCAAGCCATGTCCAACCACGAAGAGGAAACTCACCTCTTCCCCTCTCTTGAAATAACCGAAGCACAACCTCCAGCGCAACAGCCAATTGAGAATACGCCAATCATACAAGAATTGGCACAAGGAATAAGAGCAATGCAAGAAATGCTCTTGCAATTCATGCAAGCAGAAGCTACCGCAGCAACCAACATCAAGTTGGCCCAGTTCAGCAATCTCAGCAGCCATGTCGGGTCCCTCCGGCCTCCAGTTCGAATCAAGCACAACCTTCGGAGTCTGCCCAAGACTACCAACAACAGCCATCTCAGCCCATCGTTATGGGGCATCCTCCTCAGTATCTTCCTGCGACAACAAGGCCATCTCAGAGCATTCCTGTCACAGGAACTTCCAGTCAATCTTGCAAGTAACAATCTTAGTAGGTTTCAGCCTGTCCCTACCAATGGACTCTTTTACTTTCTCAGCATGTCCCCGCCGATGGGACCCCTTTTCAATTTCAGCACATCCCCGCCGATGGGATTTCAATTCAATTTCCAGCAACAAGGACAGCACTGGCGAATGCCCACAATGGGGGTCAGTGTCAAGCCCACATCAATCAGCGGACAGTGGTGAATACCCAACAAGGGAGTCACTTCCCAACATCTCAGCCTCCTACAAACAGGAGCACTTTTCAATTCCAGCACATCCCCGCCGATGGGATTCCAGTTAATTTCCAGCAATCTTCAATTCAGCAAACTCCAGTTAATTTCCAGCAATCTTCAATTCAGCAATCTCCAATTAATTTCCAGCAAGTTCCAGTTTAAACTTCAGTACAGTCTCCAGTTCAGTTACAATCCTTTCAAGAACAAGTTCATCAGAATCCAGTTCAATCATCAAATCAATTTCAGCAACCCACGGTTGCCTTCCAGTAAGCCCATAGGGTTGAAGACATCGACCACTATGTCGAAGAAGAACGTGCCTTACTCCGAGAGGCACCAGTCGCTCAAACAGATCATGCAAGACTGGACGAGTTGCGAGAGCAGTTCCAGATATTGCAAAATCAGCTTCAGCGATAACAAGGAATCGATTTACCTCCAACCAAGTTCAGAGACTTGTGTCCTTTTTTGGATGCTCAAGTACCTCAAAACTTTGAGGTACCAAAATTCAAAAGATATGATGGCAACGGTTGTCCCACAGCACATCTCAAGGCCTTTTGTGGAGAGCTGAGTGCAATCTCAGGAAATGAAGGTGCCCTCATTCGCTTGTTCCAAAAATCTCTGAAAGGCGATGCCCTAGACTGGTACACCTCATTGGACTGCCACCACATCAGGACTTGAGAACAACTTTCCCAGGCTTTCATTGACAGATTCGCGTACAATCTCAACATGTCACCTAGAAGGGCCGACCTCGCGGCTCTCAGGCAAAAGAGTGATGAAACACTATCAGCTTATGTGGGACGTTGGCGAGCTATGGCAGCCATAATGCGGACACCTATCGATGACGAATAACAAATCTCCATGATTGTTCATTCAACATATCCTGGCATATCTAGATATCTCATCTCGCATCCATATGCGAATTTCTCACAGTTGATCCGTGCTGGAGAACAAGTCGAAGCAGGAATCCGTGCCGGGACAATCTCCTCATGGCCTCATCAAGCCACTCCAGTCAAGAAGAACAGAGTGGAGGGAAGACCCATCGGATATGAAAACGGAAACCGCAGTGGTTCTCCTCCTCGCCCGACAGAGGTAAACAACATCAGCACCACTGCTCAGGGTAATCAATATGCTTCCCCACAGGGACGTCTACAGTATCAGCAGAATCAGGTTCAGCACCAACCTTAGCGGTATCAACCGCAACCGAATACTCAACCACAGCCACAACCACCTCGACAACAGCAGCAGTTCAGAGGGAACGACCAATACTCATACCAGAATAGGCAGAATTACAGGGAGCTCAGGAAATTCACTCCTCTCACTCAACCACTTAGTCAAGTCATGGCTATGCTGGTACAGAAGCAGTTACTTACTCTGATGACACCCAGGCCTCCTCCAAATCCTCTACCTCCAACCTACCAAGAAAATGAGTATTGTGCCTACTATCAAGGGCGTGGCCATACCACTAATCGATGCTTTACTTTGAAGAATGCCATACAAGATCTGATCAACGACCGCAAAATTGTCATCTCGGTCCTCGGAACTCTTCCAACAACTACTACCAATATCCTTCAGAATCCTTTGCCTCAGTATCCCGACGAACCCCAGTTCATCTTGTGGCCCTGCCATCAACAGCTTAGAAGAAGGAGAGCACCTTGATCGCTTCTTCTCCCCTATCCAGTCCATTCATGCTTACACTTATGGGCCAACAAATCCTCCACCGATCCTGCAAGGGGCAAACCCTTTCCCTCTTTTAATCTCTGAGCAATTAGTACTTAAGGAGCACCTCCATATGATACACCAGCTATTCAAGGGGCACCTTACAGCCATTCATGTTGGGAGCTAGTCGTCCTGGAACGAGCACGGGCATACATCGAGCCCGCATATGAACCAGTCATCTTGCAAGGGGCAATTTCAACACAGGAACAACCCAGTCCACAATTGAGGGATCATACTCATCAGCAGCAAGAGCCCATTGTCTTGGAAGGAGCTCCCCCAATCAAACCAGTCATATTACAATGGGCAAATCCTGAAGGTTTGTCAATCACATTACGATAGCTGAGACGAACAGAGAAACCCCCGACCATATCAAGAAGACCAGTATTCATTCCATGGGAACCTCCTGCTCCAGGAACGGTCAAGTCAGGACCGCGACCTTATGTGATCTATGAAGACAAGCCTCGACATTATCCCTTCAGCACAGGCAACAATGTAGTCATTAAAGCAAAAGCTCCATATGAGGAAGATCTGGTACCCGCACCAGTCTCGTTACAAAAACCAGTGGTCCTAGAAGGCAAAAGTGAGGAAAATTATAAAGAAGTCCCGTGGCATAATCCGGAATGTGCAGAGGTGGGAAACATGAATCCCAATGGGTGTTGCATCCGAAGAGATAATCAGAATAGAGGAGATCCCAAAGGCACTCTCTTAGGCCTCGACAATAAGAACGAAGCCACGTATGATGTGGCGACTCAGCTCAAGTCAATCCCTGCTCAAATCTCAGTATGGGAACTACTCTGCACATCACACATATATAGATAAATGTTCGTCAAAACCCTGAGCGATGCTCATGTCTCCTCCGACACAGCACCTGAAATGATAGCATTAATGATCGGACAACTCCTGGCTCCATGCACCATTACCTTCACCAACAATGAGTTGCCACCAGAAGGACGCGATCATGGGCGATCCCTCAACATAGCCTTACGATACAATGAGTCCCGCTGGTCCTTATCGATAACGGCTCAAGCTTAAACGTCTGCCCGCTCAAGACTGCGGAACGTCTGGGAATCACTCCCTCTTCATTTCGACCCAGCACCATATGCGTCAAAGCATTCGACAACACCCGACGATCAGTGGAAGGAGAAGTCGACATAGAGGTACAGATAGGTCCGGAAATCTCCACCATCATATTTCAAATCCTGGATATATCGCCTCTTTCAATATGTTGCTCGGACGACCATGGCTGCACAAGGTTGGAGCTGTGCCATCAACCCTGCATCAAAGGGTGAAGTACATCTGTGGAAATCAAGTGATCTCTATCCATGGAGAAAAGGAGCTCATCATTCCTTCCAATGCTGCTGGCACTGAACCAAACATCCCTGTCATCGATATCCAACACTCTGAAGAGGACGTCCCGTTTCATAGTTTCGAATTCGAGACTATGAACGCTATCGCCAATCCAGAACCGATAAGTGTAGATCGTGTCTTTTCACCAGCAGAACGTCTGAGCCTCAAGTACCGAATGAAGAATCATTTCAAATCCAGAAAGATGCCGCTGGTATATAATCAACACAAATGGGGACTCGGGTATAGGGCAATCTTCATTGACAAAAGAAAGAAGAAATTCCGTTGCTCTCCCATTCCATTCATCAAGCTAGGAGAACCTTGCAAAGATCCAAGAGGGAATCAACCAACTGCACTACACAAAGGCCTCCCGATGAGCCTAGCTTGGGCCACGTGGCCCCCATTCAATGGGACCAAATTCTTGAACCGTCTAAGCGTCCAGAAGAAGAAGGAAATGATGAAGATGAAAGTCAAATACAACAGCTTCAGGACCAGGATACTCTGATACCTGCTCCCAACTTGGGGCACAACTTGCCCACTTCAATTCCAGCCAACCAGGGGCACAACTTACCCATCTCAGCATTAATCAACCAAGGGCATAACCTGCCCACTTCAATTCTAACCAACCAGGGGCACAACTTGCCTATCTCAGCATCAATCAGCAAGGGGCATGACCCGCCCATCTCTGCAGAATCAACATCATCAATCATCAGCCGGGGGCAGAAGCAACCCATCCATTAGACTAAGAAAGGGAAATGGCTAGCCCTGGATTGGTCCGATGTCCAGATTCCGAACTCATGTTTCACTATAGAACCAGACGAATTGCAATGCAAGGTAAGTGATCCAGGAGGGACTGAGTACGACTCATATCTCGAACCCAACCAGCGAGAAATCATGGTCATTGGGCCAGACTGTGATTCTTCGCCCAAATCACCAACCCCCACCTCTCCAGGAGAAGGAATGTGGGGTCCTGAATGGTCATCTATTCCCCTAACTTCTGAATTAGCCAAAGAGTCATCTGAGGGCTCTAACTTCCAAAAAAGAAAAAACGTCGGTTTAAGTAGCGAGCGGAACTTTGGAATAAGCTGGGATCAATCATGGTCTGCAATGCCCGCTTGTTTAAGGTCCCGTGAATTTCAAAAATCCAAAAAAATAAAAAACTTTCAAAAGCCAAAAATATCTAGTATTTCAATTCCAGAAAATTCTCAAAAACCAAAAAATATTTCTTTCCCTGCATTCAATAACGTGCCAAGTTCGTCTAAAGAGTCGTATGAGTTTGAATTCAAATCATATGACTTTGACATCGAACTAGACTTAGAGCTCATGGGTCTGGACGAAGCTCGGGATGAGGAAGATGATGACCTAGCTCCAGAACTAGAGGATCTCTTCAAAAAGTTTGAATTTAAAGCCAATGTCGTAGCCGATGATTTTGAGATAGTAAACTTGGGGACACCGGAGATCCCTAAGGAAGTACGCATTGAAAAATCGTCGCCACCAGAGATGAAGCAGAGAATGATAGAGCTCCTAGCTCCAAGATTTTCTAACTTCGCATTCTCATATGAAGACATGCCGGGGCTTGATGAAGAGCTCGTTGTACACCATCTGCCAACTAAGCTAGATATGAAACCAGTGAAGCAGAAACTTCGAAGAATGAAGCCAGAATGGGCTCTGAAAGTCCGAGATGAAGTCATCAAGCAATACAATGCAGGATTCTTGGTAGTCTCCAACTACCCTGAATGGCTCGCCAACATCGTACCAGTACCAAAGAAGGATGGCAAGGTTCGAATGTGCATTGATTTTCGAGATCTCAACGAAGCCAGTCCTAAAGATGATTTCCCTTTGCCGCATATTGACACTTTGGTCGACAACACTGCTGGGTACAAGGTCTTCTCATTCATGGACGGGTTCTCAGGTTACAATCAGATGAAGATGGCCGTCGAAGATCACGAGAAGACATTGTTTATCACTCCTTGGGGAACTTTCTGTTACAGAATAATGTCGTTCGGTCTGAAGAACGCAGGAGCAACATATCAATGAGCAATAAAAGCATTATTACATGACATGATGAACAAAGAGCTTGAAGTATATGTGGACGATATGATCGTCAAATCTCGCACGATTGAAGGACACTTTGAAGATCTGAAGAAGTTATTCAAAAGATTAGAAAAGTACAAACTCCGCCTCAACCCTCAGAAATGTGTCTTCGGTGCAATGGGAATCAAGATCCTCGGCTTTATGGTGAGTGAGGATGGCATCAGGGTCGACGAGACCAAAACCAGAGCAATCATCGAAATGCCCCCCTCCTAGAACAGAGAAAGAAATCCGTGGCTTTCTCGGCAGAATTCAATACATCAACCGCTTCATCGCACAACTCACACCTATCTGTGAGCCCATATTCAAGCTCCTCCGGAAGAACGTTCCAAAAGAATGGAATGACGATTGCCAAGTAGCCTTCGACCGCATCAAGAAATATCTCATGAATCCTCCAGTCCTAGTGCCGCCCACTCCCGGACGACCACTATTGTTACACATCTCGGTATCAGCAGAAACCATTGGCTGTGTTCTCGGCTAGCACGACGAGACCGGGAAGAAGGAACAAGCGATATATTATTTGAGCCGAAAGTTCACAGACTACGAGATCAGGTATACCCCGATCGAAAAGACCTGCCTCGCCCTAGTCTGAGCAACTCACCGACTCCGTCAATACATGATCGTGTTCCCTATTCTCCTACTCGCTCATATGGATCCGCTCAAGTACCTGTTCGAGAAACCGGCACTCACTGGAAGGATAGCTAAATGGCAGTTACTCCTATCTGAATTCGATATCACCTATGTCACTCAGAAGGCAATCAAGGAGTAGGCCCTCGCCGATCATCTTGCCGCTAACTCTCTCCTGGATTATCAACCGATCAAGACATTCTTCCCTGATAAAGATCTCTTACTTATAGAATGTGAAGAAAAGAAGAAGAAAGATGAGTGGACCTTATTCTTCGATGGCCCAGCAAATGCTAAAGGAAGTGGTATCCAAGCAATCCTCTACTCTCCAGATGATGTCCCTATTCCTATCTCAAGGCGCATAGCATTCAAGTGCACCAACAACATGGCAGAATACGAAGCATGCATCGCTGGCCTAAGGAAAGCCATAATCTTGGGCGTCAAGAAGCTACAAGTATTTGGAGACTCACAGCTTATCATCAATCAGACCAATGGCAAATGGAAAACCAAGGACGAGAAGTTGTTACTGTTCGCTTCCCCAAGTGTAGGGTTGCGATGTAGTAATAAAGTCGGTAATACCGAGGTCGATCCACAGGGACTTATGTAGGATGTCACAAACTCATCCACAAGTTTCTATTGAAGCTAACAATCAAAGTTTGAATAGAATGTGTGTGACTAACAGTTTAATCTAAATTGAATGTAAACAATTATAAGAAGGCACTAGGGGTTTGAGGATCCACTTGTAGCAATCCTCGATGTTCAATCCGCTGTGGTTTCCCATTCTCTCAACTAGAATCACCAGCCAGGTCTATCTAGTCGGATAATAGAACTATTAAACCAGAAGTCTGTAACATGTAAGTTCTGTACATAATGTTCACTCAACTCTAGGCTGATCTGAGCATGCTCATTGCATAGGTCATTCACCTTTTCTATAGGTCCAATTCCCAATCATAACCATCCTCAAGTCTTCTTACAAGACAAGGCCAGATCATGATTTGAACTGGATTCAAATTATATGCACAGTCCATACATATTCCAGATAATCAACCAAAACTAGAACTTTGGCATGAAGTCCCTCCATGAAGAGCTTAGTGCTAGAGCGCACTCTGATTCCTCAGATCATACAGGTCTAGACCGTTGCAAACCAAATAAGAAGATAAGTAATTCATCCAAACATCCATGAGTCATCACAAGACTAAGAGAAATTACTTAAAAACTTGCATAAACTTCAAACCTTAGTTCATAATCATGAATTCCAAAACTGAAAACCACTTAACTACGAATTAAAACATCTTGGATACACTACAAGCTTCACCTCTTAGCCCTAGCTAAGAGGTTTAGCTGCTCATGATCCAAGGAAACATGAAACAACTACAAAAAGCATGAAAACAGCAAAGCAAACCAAAAGGAGTTGTGAAACTCCAATCTTCACTTCCACAGCCTCCAACCTCGTTTGAGCCCTTCCAGGATGCCCTAGGAACGATCCCTAGGTGTCCTTTTATAGTCTGGAAGCTCCACAACTTCGGAAGAATCGAGAACTTGCGTAACACTTACGCAGCGCAGAGAAAATCGGGATGAAATTAGAAATTTCTAACTCAGTACGCATGGTCGACCGGTCATGACCGGTCGGGCCATATAGAACATCAGTCCAGCAAGCAATTCCGACCGGTCATGACCGGTCGGATGTATTTTTTTCTCCTCATCCAGCAGCAATGACCGACCGGTCATGACCGGTCGGTCCTAGTGAAGTCCCAGAAGCCTTGTCCATTGATGTTCCAGCAATCTTATCCGACCGGTCATGACCGGTCGGACGTCCTCAATATCTCCAAACATGCATGGCTGACCGGTCACTGACCGGTCTGGCTTCCTTGGCCGACCGGTCACGACCGGTCAGCCCTCTTTTCTTTTTGTATTTTTCTTTTCTTTCTTCTGCTTTCTTTTCTTCTTTAGTTCTTTCTTTCTTTTCTTCTTTGATCCTCAAACTTTATTCACCCGAATGATCCCAAGTGAGCTCTTTATGTCTTCAATTGAGTAGAGTCCACCCTCAATCCTGTAGTCACAAAACATGCATTGAATTAACTTACAAACCATACAAACCTTGCACAATGAGTGATGAATTGGGGTTAGAATATGCACAATTAAGAGCTCAACACACCCCCCAACCAGCATTTTGCTAGTCCCGAGCAAAACATGCGTGAAGCTAATCTCATTCTTCAGACTCAACTCTCTTTCAGAAACCATCCTTCTATACATTCCAGGGTTCATAAGTGTAAGATTCAGAAAGATTAGGCGTCAAAGGTTGGCACCATAAATCCTCAAGACATAATAGGCATTCATATGAGATTCCCACTGATTGGTTGATAAATAGAGGGAATTGAACAAATTCATCCTAGTGTGGGTAGTGAAAATTCATTCTACGAGTTTCTAGGATTATCTTCTTCGTAGATCAACTAGACTATAGAACTCAAGGTACATAGAGCCACATCAAGCCAATGACAGGAATTTGCCTTACCGTCCTTCCGACGACTTTCACACTACGTCCCATTTCCGGCTTTGGTTACGGGTAGACCATCCCCCGGCTGGTAGTAGGTAGCCCTAATCGGAATTTTCCACCGTTTTTCCACATTCCCAATTTCATCCTTCCTTTTCCTTTTTCTTTTTAAATTAGATAGGATTTTTAGAAATCCATATCTTTCATTATTTTCCCATGGACAAGGATGGACAAAGTACCCCGGCCTGATTTCTCAATACCTTAATTCAAAGTCTAACTCATCCCTAAATCACATAATCCCTTCAACTCATGAAAATCGTGTAATGTGAACTAGGTGTAAAAGTGTTCAGATTTTCTATCAATCACAAAAATAGGGGAGTTCACATATAAAACCATTATGCAATGAGAGATTCCAGACATCCAGCCTTATACACTTCATATCTCCTCCTCTTATGCTCATATCAACTCGAATGCATAGAACCAATGTTTTCCAAAAGAGTTTCGAATTTTTGAAAGAAAATCGAAAAATTTCCACATAATTGCTTGAGATGTTGCAAAATGCTGGATTCATCCAAGCGGTCCTACACCCCCCAACCAAATCTTGCATTGTCCTCAATGTAAAAGATGCGCAATGAGCAAAACATGAGAGCAATTTGAAAATAAAAGGGAGTGAGGAATGATATTACCTGAGAGAGTGAACATTGGAAATCTTCCTCCTTCTAACAAACCTATGAAAACGAAAACAAAAACAGCAAAGTCCTAATCCTAATTACTCTATACCTCCATCAGACTAGGAGATCAATCATCCTGATACACAGGATCATTCAGGGGTATGGACATACCTTCTGAAGGAAAATTCTCAAAGAACGGCTTTAATCGCTGCCCATTTACTTTGAAAATGTTGCCGTTCCTCGGATTCAACAGCTCGACAGTCCCATACGGATAGACAGTTTGCACAATGTAGGGACCGGTCCATCGAGATTTCAGTTTTCCCGGAAATAGATGTAAGCGAGAATTATACATGAGGACTTTTTGGTTGATCGTGAATGTCTTGCGAAGAATATTCTTATCATGGAATATCTTCGTCTTGTCCTTGTAAATTCTCGCATTCTCATAAGCGTCATTCCGGATTTCTGCAAGTTCATTCAATTGTAGTTTGCGTAACGAGCTTGCCTTGTTAGAATTGAAATTCATCTTCTTAATAGCCCAATATGCCTTATGTTCCAATTCCACAGGTAGGTGACAAGCCTTCCCATAGACAAGTCTATAGGGAGACATTCCAATAGGGGTTTTAAAGGCAGTACGGTAAGCCCAAAGCGCATCGGTAAGTCGAAGTGACCAATCCTTGCGATCGGGATTCACTGTTTTCTCCAAAATGTGTTTAATCTCCCTATTGGATATCTCAGCTTGTCCACTAGTTTGTGGGTGATAGGGAGTGCTCACTTTGTGTGTAACGCCATATTTCTTCATTAAGGCTGCAAAAGGGCGATTGCAAAAGTGAGACCCTCCATCACTTATGATGACTCGAGGCGTTCCAAACCGGGAAAGAATATTTTCTTTTAAAAATCGAATGACCGTTTTATGGTCATTATTCCGGCAAGGAATGGCCTCGACCCATTTGGAGACATAATCAACAGCAAGTAAGATGTATAAATTTCCAAAAGAAGATGGGAATGGGCCCATGAAATCGATGCCCCAACAATAAAAAATTTCGATAATTAAAATGGGATTAAGTGGCATCATATTTCTACGGGAGATTCCTCCTAGTTTTTGACAAGGTTCACATGCTTTGCAAAACTCATGTGTGTCTTTGAACATGGTGGGCCAATAAAACCCACATTGCAGAATTTTCGCTGTGGTCTTTTTGGCTGAAAAATGGCCACCACATGCTTGAGAATGACAGAAGGAGATGATACTTTGTTGTTCATCATTTGGGACACATCTCCTTATGATTTGATCGGGACAATACTTGAACAGGTATGGGTCGTCCCATAGAAATTTCCGTACCTCTGAGAAGAATCTATCCTTATCTTGCTTTTTCCAATATGTAGGAATTGTACCTGTAGCAAGATAATTAGCAATGTCCGCATACCATGGCAATTGGGAAACAGCAAAAAGTTGTTCATCAGGGAACATGTCATTGATTGCAGTCGTTTAAGGGGAATCAGTGAGGACAAGTCGAGAGAGGTGGTCAGCTACTACATTCTCTACTCCTTTCTTATCACGTATTTCTAAGTCGAATTCTTGGAGTAGGAGGATCCATCTTAATAACCGTGGTTTAGCATCCTTCTTAGAGAGAAGATACTTAAGCGCGGCATGATCAGTAAATACAATGATCTTGGATCCAATCAAGTAGGATCTGAACTTCTCCAAGGCAAAAACTACGGCTAGAAGTTCCTTTTCAGTAGTGGTGTAGTTTGCCTGGGCTGAGTTTAGGGTTCTACTTGCATAGTAGATAACACATGGCTTTTTATCTTTTCTTTGGCCTAACACGGCCCCAATAGCATAGTCGCTAGCATCGCACATAATCTCAAAAGGAAGGCTCCAATCAGGTGGTTGCATTATTGGGGCGCATGTCAACATGCCTTTAAGGGTGGTAAAGGCCTTTTGACATTCTTCACTCCACTCAAATGAATTTTCCTTTTGAAGTAGGTTACATAAAGGACGAGAGAGTGAACTGAAATCCTTTATGAACCGTCTATAAAATCCTGCGTGTCCTAAAAAGGACCGTATATCTCGTATGCTTTTGGGTGGTGGAAGGTTAGAGATAAGGTCAATTTTCGCCTTGTCCACCTCAATTCCATTTTGTGAAACGATGTGACCAAGTACAATTCCCTTTTTAACCATGAAGTGACACTTTTCCCAATTGAGCACAAGGTTCTTCTCTTCACATCTTTTTAGCACAGATTTCAAGTGCTCAAGGCACTCATCAAAGCTACAACCGAATACGGAAAAATCATCCATGAAGACTTCGAGAATTGTCCCCACCATGTCAGAAAAGATGCTCATCATACAACGCTGAAAGGTGGCAGGGGCATTACATAGTCCAAACGGCATCCGTCGATAGGCGAAAGTGCCGAATGGACATGTGAATGTAGTCTTTTCTTGGTCTTCACGGGCAATTTCTATTTGGTTGTACCCTGAATAGCCATCAAGAAAGCAAAAGTGGGAATGACCCGCCAACCGTTCTAAAATCTGATCAACAAACGGTAGGGGGAAGTGGTCTTTCCTCGTGACAGTGTTTAGCTTCCTGTAGTCAATGCACATTCTCCAACCGGTAGTGACTCTAGTTGGTACGAGTTCATTATTGGCATTGGCTACGATGGTTATTCCGGATTTTTTAGGCACCACTTGAGTTGGGCTCACCCATTGGCTATCAGATATTGGGTAAATGATACCTACATCCAATAGTTTCACCACTTCGGCCTTAACCACATCCTTCATATTTGGATTTAGTCGTCTTTGTGGTTGCCGGGATGTCTTTGCATTTTCCTCAAGGTGTATGCGGTGAGTGCAAATCAGTGGGTCTATGCCTTTGAGATCCGCAATTGTCCATCCGATGGCACTCTTGTGCTCTAATAGAGTGGCTATTAGCCTACTCTCTTGTTCCTCATCCAAGTGGGAAGAAATCACCACTGGATATGTCTCATCTCGACCTAAATAAACATATTTTAGCTCACTTGGCAATGGTTTTAGGTCGAGTTTTGGTGCCTTAATGTTGGATGGGAGGGCCTTGTTCTCATTTATAGGCAAAGGTTCAATTGGGGTCCTCCATCTTTTATTTTCACGCACCATCATCACATCTAGAATGGCATCCATCTCTTGTGTTGTATCATCATTCATATCATGGAGATGGGCCACACATGCCTCCAAATGGTCGGAAAATAGTGACAAGGGGATTGTATCTTCCACGAATGATTCGATCATGTTTAATTCGTGGATATCATCATCAACTTCCCGCGGTTGTTTGCATAACTCAAATATGTTAAGCTCAAGGGTCATATTTCCAAAGGACATTTGTACAAGTCCGTTTCTACAATTGATAATGGCGTTTGAGGTAGCTAGAAATGGTCGTCCAAGTATGACGGGAATTTGAGTACCAGTGCCTATCACAGGATGTGTGTCCAAGACAATAAAATCTACTGGGTAGTAGAATTTATCAACTTGGACTAGAACATCCTCTACCATTCCTCTCGGTATCCGGATGGATCTATCAGCAAGTTGGAGTGTGGTTTTGGTGGGTTTCAATTCACCTAACCCAAGTTGTTCATAGACCGAGTATGGAATGAGATTCACACTTGCCCCCAAGTCGAGTAGGGCTTGTTTAATTTGGTAGTCTCCTATGATGCATGATATGGTTGGACTACCCGGATCTTTGTATTTTTGGGGCACCTCTTGTTTGATGATGGCACTCAAATTCTCAGCCAAAAGCACTTTGTTGTGGACGTTATGTTTTCTTTTGATTGTACACAATTCCTTTAAAAATTTGGCATAAGATGGTATTTGTTTTATTGCATCCAACAGCGGAATGTTGATCTTCACCTGCTTGAAAACTTCCAGAATTTCCAGATTTTTATCTAAAGGTTTAGGTGAAATCAACCTTTGTGGAAATGGGGCAACCGGCTTGTATTGTCTTTCCGGTTCTTTCTCTTGTGGAATATTGTTTGGGCTATCATCCTCTTTGGGAGTTTCCGGATCCTTAGGCTTGGGAGCCTTCACCGGATTGGATTTATCAATTTCTTTCCCACTTCTCAAAGTGGTGATAGCTTGGGCATGTTTCGTATGGTGGGAGGATGAGCTTGCATCTTGTATCTCATACTGGGTCCTTGGGTTAGGAAGAGTTTGAGCAGGAAGTGTGCCCTTCTCTCTACCACTCAGGTGAGCTTCAACTCTAGCCAGAGATGTTTTCAATTCATTAATGGCTTGGTTTGAATTTTGATTGAATTTCAATTGCTCTTGCATGAACCCATCTATTTTTAGAGAATTTGTCTTGTTATACTCATTCTGGACCGATACGAGTGCACCCAACATCTCTTCTAGTGATACTTTTGGAGTGTTGTTTGCATTTGCAGTGGGTCCATTCCTCCAACTGAAGTTGGGATGGTTCTTCCAATTAGGATTATACGTGTTTGAGTTTGGAGCACCATATTGCTGCTGATAACTGTTTATGGCATTTGTTTGTTCTTGTAAGATGCTTTAGACTGCTGAAATTGTGGGACAATCTGGTGTAGCATGTTGATTTCCAGCACAAATTCCACAAACAGTTTCAACCTCAGTGGAGTTGATTGTTTCTCCTTTCCTTAATTCCATGGCTTCGACCTTTCTTGTAAGGCTAGCCAACCGTGCACTTATGCTATCTTCCTCTGATAAGACATACATTCCTCCCTTTTCCTTTTGTTGGCCAATCTTGGAATTTGTTGGTTTAGATGTGTCCCAAGATTGTGCACTTTCAGCCAATTCTTCCAGATAATCCCATGCTTCATCAGCTTCCTTATTCATGAACTCCCCATTACACATCATCTCTATAAATTGGCGCATGGATGGAATCAGTCCTTCATAGAAAAAACTTATAATCCGTCAATTTTCATAGCCATGATGTGGGCATGCGTTTAATAGGTCCTTGAATCTCTCCCAACATTGGGAAAAGGTTTCATCCTCCTTTTGGGCAAAGTTCATGATAAGGCGCTTTAGCATGTTCGTTTTGTGAGTAGGGAAGAATTTTTTTATAAATTCTCTGTGCATATCATTCCATGACCCAATTGATCTTGGCCTCAATGCATAAAGCCAACCCTTGGCTTTATCCTTAAGAGTGAAAGGGAAGAATTTAAGTCTTACTACATCTTCAGTCACATTTGCAAAGTGCATGGTGGTGATTACCTCATCAAACTCCCTAAGGTGTTGATAGGCACTTTCACTGTCTAAACCATGGAATTTAGGGAGAAGATTGATCACTCCCGGTTTCAAATCCACATTCCCTGCATTTGGTGGAAATACTATGCATGAGGGAGTGCTCGTTCTTGCAGGTTGCAAGAAATCACGTAAAGTCCTAGGTCGGGGAACATTCTCAACCACATTCTCCCCTGTTTCGGTTTGATTTTGAACCGGGTTAGGTTGATTTGTAGCCATACTTTCAGATAAAATTGGAGAATCTAGATGTCTCCTAACACGTGGCTCTCTATCAATGCCTTCTACTATCCCCCCTTCACTTATGAGTCGGTTATTGGAATCCCGAGCCCAATGTGCCATGCAAAATCAAGAATAAGAAACAAAAAGGAAAAAGAATTCTTCCTTCTTTTTCTTTACTCTTCTCTAAGACCGAAGCACAAGGTGTCTTGCAATGGCTAGGCCAGAAACAAGATAGAGACCAATTTCTCCTGGTCAATAGGGGTTCAGAGAACACCCCACCCACTCTTTGAATCTTTTGAGAAAAGGTGCAGAAAAAGGAGAAAGAGGAGTAGAGATGAGAAAAGAAATCCCTGAGCACAAGGTGATCCAAGACGGCAGAGCCGACCAATAGGAATCCAGGTGGCAAAAAGGCCAACCTTTCAGAGATCCAAAAGGAGTCTCCACCCACTCTACAAGAGATGAATAAAATAAGAATGACTAGGAGAAGGAGAAGAGTAAGGTTTTAGAAGGATAGCACCTGAATTGCACTTGAAATCCTTGACTCTTCTTCGGTTTCCTAAAAATCCCTGAAAAGAAAAATCAAATAAATAAACTAAGTTAGTCTATAAAAAAAAATCCTAAATAGATACTAATTTCAAAAATTTGTGAAAACCGTCAAAAATCCCCGGCAGCGGCGCCAAAAACTTGTTCGCTTCCCCAAGTGTAGGGTTGCGATGTAGTAATAAAGTCGGTAATACCGAGGTCGATCCACAGGGACTTATGTAGGATGTCACAAACTCATCCACAAGTTTCTATTGAAGCTAACAATCAAAGTTTGAATAGAATGTGTGTGACTAACAGTTTAATCTAAATTGAATGTAAACAATTATAAGAAGGCACTAGGGGTTTGAGGATCCACTTGTAGCAATCCTCGATGTTCAATCCGCTGTGGTTTCCCATTCTCTCAACTAGAATCACCAGCCAGGTCTATCTAGTCGGATAATAGAACTATTAAACCAGAAGTCTGTAACATGTAAGTTCTGTACATAATGTTCACTCAACTCTAGGCTGATCTGAGCATGCTCATTGCATAGGTCATTCACCTTTTCTATAGGTCCAATTCCCAATCATAACCATCCTCAAGTCTTCTCACAAGACAAGGCTAGATCATGATTTGAACTGGATTCAAATTATATGCACAGTCCATACATATTCCAGATAATCAACCAAAACTAGAACTTTGGCATGAAGTCCCTCCATGAAGAGCTTAGTGCTAGAGCGCACTCTGATTCCTCAGATCATACAGGTCTAGACCGTTGCAAACCAAATAAGAAGATAAGTAATTCATCCAAACATCCATGAGTCATCACAAGACTAAGAGAAATTACTTAAAAACTTGCATAAACTTCAAACCTTAGTTCATAATCATGAATTCCAAAACTGAAAACCACTTAACTACGAATTAAAACATCTTGGATACACTACAAGCTTCACCTCTTAGCCCTAGCTAAGAGGTTTAGCTGCTCATGATCCAAGGAAACATGAAACAACTACAAAAAGCATGAAAACAGCAAAGCAAACCAAAAGGAGTTGTGAAACTCCAATCTTCACTTCCACAGCCTCCAACCTCGCTTGAGCCCTTCCAGGATGCCCTAGGAACGATCCCTAGGTGTCCTTTTATAGTCTGGAAGCTCCACAACTTCGGAAGAATCGAGAACTTGCGTAACACTTACGCAGCGCAGAGAAAATCGGGATGAAATTAGAAATTTCTAACTCAGTACGCATGGCCGACCGGTCATGACCGGTCGGGCCATATAGAACATCAGTCCAGCAAGCAATTCCGACCGGCCATGACCGGTCGGATGTATTTTTTTTCTCCTCATCCAGCAGCAATGACCGACCGGTCATGACCGGTCGGTCCTAGTGAAGTCCCAGAAGCCTTGTCCATTGATGTTCCAGCAATCCTATCTGACCGGTCATGACCGGTCGGACGTCCTCAATATCTCCAAACATGCATGGCTGACCGGTCACTGACCGGTCTGGCTTCCTTGGCCGACCGGTCACGACCGGTCAGCCCTCTTTTCTTTTTGTATTTTTCTTTTCTTTCTTCTGCTTTCTTTTCTTCTTTAGTTCTTTCTTTCTTTTCTTCTTTGATCCTCAAACTTTATTCACCCGAATGATCCCAAGTGAGCTCTTTATGTCTTCAATTGAGTAGAGTCCACCCTCAATCCTGTAATCACAAAACATGCATTGAATTAACTTACAAACCATACAAACCTTGCACAATGAGTGATGAATTGGGGTTAGAATATGCACAATTAAGAGCTCAACACACCCCCCAACCAGCATTTTGCTAGTCCCGAGCAAAACATGCGTGAAGCTAATCTCATTCTTCAGACTCAACTCTCTTTCAGAAACCATCCTTCTATACATTCCAGGGTTCATAAGTGTAAGATTCAGAAAGATTAGGCGTCAAAGGTTGGCACCATAAATCCTCAAGACATAATAGGCATTCATATGAGATTCCCACTGATTGGTTGATAAATAGAGGGAATTGAACAAATTCATCCTAGTGTGGGTAGTGAAAATTCATTCTACGAGTTTCTAGGATTATCTTCTTCGTAGATCAACTAGACTATAGAACTCAAGGTACATAGAGCCACATCAAGCCAATGACAGGAATTTGCCTTACCGTCCTTCCGACGACTTTCACACTACGTCCCATTTCCGGCTTTGGTTACGGGTAGACCATCCCCCGGCTGGTAGTAGGTAGCCCTAATCGGAATTTTCCACCGTTTTTCCACATTCCCAATTTCATCCTTCCTTTTCCTTTTTCTTTTTAAATTAGATAGGATTTTTAGAAATCCATATCTTTCATTATTTTCCCATGGACAAGGATGGACAAAGTACCCCGGCCTGATTTCTCAATACCTTAATTCAAAGTCTAACTCATCCCTAAATCACATAATCCCTTCAACTCATGAAAATCGTGTAATGTGAACTAGGTGTAAAAGTGTTTAGATTTTCTATCAATCACAAAAATAGGGGAGTTCACATATAAAACCATTATGCAATGAGAGATTCCAGACATCCAGCCTTATACACTTCATATCTCCTCCTCTTATGCTCATATCAACTCGAATGCATAGAACCAATGTTTTCCAAAAGAGTTTCGAATTTTTGAAAGAAAATCGAAAAATTTCCACATAATTGCTTGAGATGTTGCAAAATGCTGGATTCATCCAAGCGGTCCTACACCCCCTAACCAAATCTTGCATTGTCCTCAATGTAAAAGATGCGCAATGAGCAAAACATGAGAGCAATTTGAAAATAAAAGGGAGTGAGGAATGATATTACCTGAGAGAGTGAACATTGGAAATCTTCCTCCTTCTAACAAACCTATGAAAACGAAAACAAAAACAGCAAAGTCCTAATCCTAATTACTCTATACCTCCATCAGACTAGGAGATCAATCATCCTGATACACAGGATCATTCAGGGGTATGGACATACCTTCTGAAGGAAAATTCTCAAAGAACGGCTTTAATCGCTGCCCATTTACTTTGAAAATGTTGCCGTTCCTCGGATTCAACAGCTCGACAGTCCCATACGGATAGACAGTTTGCACAATGTAGGGACCGGTCCATCGAGATTTCAGTTTTCCCGGAAATAGATGTAAGCGAGAATTATACATGAGGACTTTTTGGTTGATCGTGAATGTCTTGCGAAGAATATTCTTATCATGGAATATCTTCGTCTTGTCCTTGTAAATTCTCGCATTCTCATAAGCGTCATTCCGGATTTCTGCAAGTTCATTCAATTGTAGTTTGCGTAACGAGCTTGCCTTGTTAGAATTGAAATTCATCTTCTTAATAGCCCAATATGCCTTATGTTCCAATTCCACAGGTAGGTGACAAGCCTTCCCATAGACAAGTCTATAGGGAGACATTCCAATAGGGGTTTTAAAGGCAGTACGGTAAGCCCAAAGCGCATCGGTAAGTCGAAGTGACCAATCCTTGCGATCGGGATTCACTGTTTTCTCCAAAATGTGTTTAATCTCCCTATTGGATATCTCAGCTTGTCCACTAGTTTGTGGGTGATAGGGAGTGCTCACTTTGTGTGTAACGCCATATTTCTTCATTAAGGCTGCAAAAGGGCGATTGAAAAGTGAGACCCTCCATCACTTATGATGACTCGAGGCGTTCCAAACCGGGAAAGAATATTTTCTTTTAAAAATCGAATGACCGTTTTATGGTCATTATTCCGGCAAGGAATGGCCTCGACCCATTTGGAGACATAATCAACAGCAAGTAAGATGTATAAATTTCCAAAAGAAGATGGGAATGGGCCCATGAAATCGATGCCCCAACAATAAAAAATTTCGATAATTAAAATGGGATTAAGTGGCATCATATTTCTATGGGAGATTCCTCCTAGTTTTTGACAAGGTTCACATGCTTTGCAAAACTCATGTGTGTCTTTGAACATGGTGGGCCAATAAAACCCACATTGCAGAATTTTCGCTGTGGTCTTTTTGGCTGAAAAATGGCCACCACATGCTTGAGAATGACAGAAGGAGATGATACTTTGTTGTTCATCATTTGGGACACATCTCCTTATGATTTGATCGGGACAATACTTGAACAGGTATGGGTCGTCCCATAGAAATTTCCGTACCTCTGAGAAGAATCTATCCTTATCTTGCTTTTTCCAATATGTAGGAATTGTACCTGTAGCAAGATAATTAGCAATGTCCGCATACCATGGCAATTGGGAAACAGTAAAAAGTTGTTCATCAGGGAACATGTCATTGATTGCAGTCGTTTAAGGGGAATCAGTGAGGACAAGTCGAGAGAGGTGGTCAGCTACTACATTCTCTACTCCTTTCTTATCACGTATTTCTAAGTCGAATTCTTGGAGTAGGAGGATCCATCTAAATAACCGTGGTTTAGCATCCTTCTTAGAGAGAAGATACTTAAGCGCGGCATGATCAGTAAATACAATGATCTTGGATCCAATCAAGTAGGATCTGAACTTCTCCAAGGCAAAAACTACGGCTAGAAGTTCCTTTTCAGTAGTGGTGTAGTTTGCCTGGGCTGAGTTTAGGGTTCTACTTGCATAGTAGATAACACATGGCTTTTTATCTTTTCTTTGGCCTAACACGGCCCCAATAGCATAGTCGCTAGCATCGCACATAATCTCAAAAGGAAGGCTCCAATCAGGTGGTTGCATTATTGGGGCGCATGTCAACATGCCTTTAAGGGTGGTAAAGGCCTTTTGACATTCTTCACTCCACTCAAATGAATTTTCCTTTTGAAGTAGGTTACATAAAGGACGAGAGAGTGAACTGAAATCCTTTATGAACCGTCTATAAAATCCTGCGTGTCCTAAAAAGGACCGTATATCTCGTATGCTTTTGGGTGGTGGAAGGTTAGAGATAAGGTCAATTTTCGCCTTGTCCACCTCAATTCCATTTTGTGAAACGATGTGACCAAGTACAATTCCCTTTTTAACCATGAAGTGACACTTTTCCCAATTGAGCACAAGGTTCTTCTCTTCACATCTTTTTAGCACAGATTTCAAGTGCTCAAGGCACTCATCAAAGCTACAACCGAATACGGAAAAATCATCCATGAAGACTTCGAGAATTGTCCCCACCATGTCAGAAAAGATGCTCATCATACAACGCTGAAAGGTGGCAGGGGCATTACATAGTCCAAACGGCATCCGTCGATAGGCGAAAGTGCCGAATGGACATGTGAATGTAGTCTTTTCTTGGTCTTCACGGGCAATTTCTATTTGGTTGTACCCTGAATAGCCATCAAGAAAGCAAAAGTGGGAATGACCCGCCAACCGTTCTAAAATCTGATCAACAAACGGTAGGGGGAAGTGGTCTTTCCTCGTGACAGTGTTTAGCTTCCTGTAGTCAATGCACATTCTCCAACCGGTAGTGACTCTAGTTGGTACGAGTTCATTATTGGCATTGGCTACGATGGTTATTCCGGATTTTTTAGGCACCACTTGAGTTGGGCTCACCCATTGGCTATCAGATATTGGGTAAATGATACCTACATCCAATAGTTTCACCACTTCGGCCTTAACCACATCCTTCATATTTGGATTTAGTCGTCTTTGTGGTTGCCGGGATGTCTTTGCATTTTCCTCAAGGTGTATGCGGTGAGTGCAAATCAGTGGGTCTATGCCTTTGAGATCCGCAATTGTCCATCCGATGGCACTCTTGTGCTCTAATAGAGTGGCTATTAGCCTACTCTCTTGTTCCTCATCCAAGTGGGAAGAAATCACCACTGGATATGTCTCATCTCGACCTAAATAAACATATTTTAGCTCACTTGGCAATGGTTTTAGGTCGAGTTTTGGTGCCTTAATGTTGGATGGGAGGGCCTTGTTCTCATTTATAGGCAAAGGTTCAATTGGGGTCCTCCATCTTTTATTTTCACGCACCATCATCACATCTAGAATGGCATCCATCTCTTGTGTTGTATCATCATTCATATCATGGAGATGGGCCACACATGCCTCCAAATGGTCGGAAAATAGTGACAAGGGGATTGTATCTTCCACGAATGATTCGATCATGTTTAATTCGTGGATATCATCATCAACTTCCCGCGGTTGTTTGCATAACTCAAATATGTTAAGCTCAAGGGTCATATTTCCAAAGGACATTTGTACAAGTCCGTTTCTACAATTGATAATGGCGTTTGAGGTAGCTAGAAATGGTCGTCCAAGTATGACGGGAATTTGAGTACCAGTGCCTATCACAGGATGTGTGTCCAAGACAATAAAATCTACTGGGTAGTAGAATTTATCAACTTGGACTAGAACATCCTCTACCATTCCTCTCGGTATCCGGATGGATCTATCAGCAAGTTGGAGTGTGGTTTTGGTGGGTTTCAATTCACCTAACCCAAGTTGTTCATAGACCGAGTATGGAATGAGATTCACACTTGCCCCCAAGTCGAGTAGGGCTTGTTTAATTTGGTAGTCTCCTATGATGCATGATATGGTTGGACTACCCGGATCTTTGTATTTTTGGGGCACCTCTTGTTTGATGATGGCACTCAAATTCTCAGCCAAAAGCACTTTGTTGTGGACGTTATGTTTTCTTTTGATTGTACACAATTCCTTTAAAAATTTGGCATAAGATGGTATTTGTTTTATTGCATCCAACAGCGGAATGTTGATCTTCACCTGCTTGAAAACTTCCAGAATTTCCAGATTTTTATCTAAAGGTTTAGGTGAAATCAACCTTTGTGGAAATGGGGCAACCGGCTTGTATTGTCTTTCCGGTTCTTTCTCTTGTGGAATATTGTTTGGGCTATCATCCTCTTTGGGAGTTTCCGGATCCTTAGGCTTGGGAGCCTTCACCGGATTGGATTTATCAATTTCTTTCCCACTTCTCAAAGTGGTGATAGCTTGGGCATGTTTCGTATGGTGGGAGGATGAGCTTGCATCTTGTATCTCATACTGGGTCCTTGGGTTAGGAAGAGTTTGAGCAGGAAGTGTGCCCTTCTCTCTACCACTCAGGTGAGCTTCAACTCTAGCCAGAGATGTTTTCAATTCATTAATGGCTTGGTTTGAATTTTGATTGAATTTCAATTGCTCTTGCATGAACCCATCTATTTTTAGAGAATTTGTCTTGTTATACTCATTCTGGACCGATACGAGTGCACCCAACATCTCTTCTAGTGATACTTTTGGAGTGTTGTTTGCATTTGCAGTGGGTCCATTCCTCCAACTGAAGTTGGGATGGTTCTTCCAATTAGGATTATACGTGTTTGAGTTTGGAGCACCATATTGCTGCTGATAACTGTTTATGGCATTTGTTTGTTCTTGTAAGATGCTTTGGACTGCTGAAATTGTGGGACAATCTGGTGTAGCATGTTGATTTCCAGCACAAATTCCACAAACAGTTTCAACCTCAGTGGAGTTGATTGTTTCTCCTTTCCTTAATTCCATGGCTTCGACCTTTCTTGTAAGGCTAGCCAACCGTGCACTTATGCTATCTTCCTCTGATAAGACATACATTCCTCCCTTTTCCTTTTGTTGGCCAATCTTGGAATTTGTTGGTTTAGATGTGTCCCAAGATTGTGCACTTTCAGCCAATTCTTCCAGATAATCCCATGCTTCATCAGCTTCCTTATTCATGAACTCCCCATTACACATCATCTCTATAAATTGGCGCATGGATGGAATCAGTCCTTCATAGAAAAAACTTATAATCCGTCAATTTTCATAGCCATGATGTGGGCATGCGTTTAATAGGTCCTTGAATCTCTCCCAACATTGGGAAAAGGTTTCATCCTCCTTTTGGGCAAAGTTCATGATAAGGCGCTTTAGCATGTTCGTTTTGTGAGTAGGGAAGAATTTTTTTATAAATTCTCTGTGCATATCATTCCATGACCCAATTGATCTTGGCCTCAATGCATAAAGCCAACCCTTGGCTTTATCCTTAAGAGTGAAAGGGAAGAATTTAAGTCTTACTACATCTTCAGTCACATTTGCAAAGTGCATGGTGGTGATTACCTCATCAAACTCCCTAAGGTGTTGATAGGCACTTTCACTGTCTAAACCATGGAATTTAGGGAGAAGATTGATCACTCCCGGTTTCAAATCCACATTCCCTGCATTTGGTGGAAATACTATGCATGAGGGAGTGCTCGTTCTTGCAGGTTGCAAGAAATCACGTAAAGTCCTAGGTCGGGGAACATTCTCAACCACATTCTCCCCTGTTTCGGTTTGATTTTGAACCGGGTTAGGTTGATTTGTAGCCATACTTTCAGATAAAATTGGAGAATCTAGATGTCTCCTAACACGTGGCTCTCTATCAATGCCTTCTACTATCCCCCCTTCACTTATGAGTCGGTTATTGGAATCCCGAGCCCAATGTGCCATGCAAAATCAAGAATAAGAAACAAAAAGGAAAAAGAATTCTTCCTTCTTTTTCTTTACTCTTCTCTAAGACCGAAGCACAAGGTGTCTTGCAATGGCTAGGCCAGAAACAAGATAGAGACCGATTTCTCCTGGTCAATAGGGGTTCAGAGAACACCCCACCCACTCTTTGAATCTTTTGAGAAAAGGTGCAGAAAAAGGAGAAAGAGGAGTAGAGATGAGAAAAGAAATCCCTGAGCACAAGGTGATCCAAGACGGCAGAGCCGACCAATAGGAATCCAGGTGGCAAAAAGGCCAACCTTTCAGAGATCCAAAAGGAGTCTCCACCCACTCTACAAGAGATGAATAAAATAAGAATGACTAGGAGAAGGAGAAGAGTAAGGTTTTAGAAGGATAGCACCTGAATTGCACTTGAAATCCTTGACTCTTCTTCGGTTTCCTAAAAATCCCTGAAAAGAAAAATCAAATAAATAAACTAAGTTAGTCTATAAAAAAAAATCCTAAATAGATACTAATTTCAAAAATTTGTGAAAACCGTCAAAATCCCCGGCAGCGGCGCCAAAAACTTGTTCGCTTCCCCAAGTGTAGGGTTGCGATGTAGTAATAAACTCGGTAATACCGAGGTCGATCCACAGGGACTTATGTAGGATGTCACAAACTCATCCACAAGTTTCTATTGAAGCTAACAATCAAAGTTTGAATAGAATGTGTGTGACTAACAGTTTAATCTAAATTGAATGTAAACAATTATAAGAAGGCACTAGGGGTTTGAGGATCCACTTGTAGCAATCCTCGATGTTCAATCCGCTGTGGTTTCCCATTCTCTCAACTAGAATCACCAGCCAGGTCTATCTAGTCGGATAATAGAACTATTAAACCAGAAGTCTGTAACATGTAAGTTCTGTACATAATGTTCACTCAACTCTAGGCTGATCTGAGCATGCTCATTGCATAGGTCATTCACCTTTTCTATAGGTCCAATTCCCAATCATAACCATCCTCAAGTCTTCTCACAAGACAAGGCTAGATCATGATTTGAACTGGATTCAAATTATATGCACAGTCCATACATATTCCAGATAATCAACCAAAACTAGAACTTTGGCATGAAGTCCCTCCATGAAGAGCTTAGTGCTAGAGCGCACTCTGATTCCTCAGATCATACAGGTCTAGACCGTTGCAAACCAAATAAGAAGATAAGTAATTCATCCAAACATCCATGAGTCATCACAAGACTAAGAGAAATTACTTAAAAACTTGCATAAACTTCAAACCTTAGTTCATAATCATGAATTCCAAAACTGAAAACCACTTAACTACGAATTAAAACATCTTGGATACACTACAAGCTTCACCTCTTAGCCCTAGCTAAGAGGTTTAGCTGCTCATGATCCAAGGAAACATGAAACAACTACAAAAAGCATGAAAACAGCAAAGCAAACCAAAAGGAGTTGTGAAACTCCAATCTTCACTTCCACAGCCTCCAACCTCGCTTGAGCCCTTCCAGGATGCCCTAGGAACGATCCCTAGGTGTCCTTTTATAGTCTGGAAGCTCCACAACTTCGGAAGAATCGAGAACTTGCGTAACACTTACGCAGCGCAGAGAAAATCGGGATGAAATTAGAAATTTCTAACTCAGTACGCATGGCCGACCGGTCATGACCGGTCGGGCCATATAGAACATCAGTCCAGCAAGCAATTCCGACCGGTCATGACCGGTCGGATGTATTTTTTTTCTCCTCATCCAGCAGCAATGACCGGTCGGTCCTAGTGAAGTCCCAGAAGCCTTGTCCATTAATGTTCCAGCAATCCTATCCGACCGGTCATGACCGGTCGGACGTCCTCAATATCTCCAAACATGCATGGCTGACCGGTCACTGACCGGTCTGGCTTCCTTGGCCGACCGGTCACGACCGGTCAGCCCTCTTTTCTTTTTGTATTTTTCTTTTCTTTCTTCTGCTTTCTTTTCTTCTTTAGTTCTTTCTTTCTTTTCTTCTTTGATCCTCAAACTTTATTCACCCGAATGATCCCAAGTGAGCTCTTTATGTCTTCAATTGAGTAGAGTCCACCCTCAATCCTGTAGTCACAAAACATGCATTGAATTAACTTACAAACCATACAAACCTTGCACAATGAGTGATGAATTGGGGTTAGAATATGCACAATTAAGAGCTCAACAGTTACCATATCATGTATATCTTGAAAATCTGATTGAAGAATTCAAAGAAATCACTTTCTCATACATGCCCAGAGCCAAGAATCAGTTTGCAGATGCTCTCGCTACACTCGCATCAATGCTCGAGATCCCGAAAGGAGATTCTTAATGGGAGCTCATAGTTGAAACTTAAGATGAACCTGCTTTCTACCTGCAAATAGAAGAAACCGAAGCTGTCCCTGACAAACCCTGGTATGCTGACATCAAGCAATATCTCGAAACGCAGGAGTATCCGGAGTCGGCAACAGCAACAGATCGTCGAACCATCCAGCATTTGGCCGGCCAGTTCACCATTAGTGGCGAAATTCTTTACAAGCGATCCTATAATCACATTCTCCTTCGATGCGTCGACGAAACAGAAGCTGCAAAGATCATAAAAGAAATACATGAAGGAATCTGTGGCCCACACATGAACGGGCACATGATGGCAAAGAAGATTCTACGACTCGGCTACTATTGGCTCACCATGGAGACAGACTGTTGCCAGCACATCAGAAAATGCTTCAAGTGTCAGGAGCATGCAAATCAAATTCATGCCCCCTCATCAGAACTGTACAACCTGACGACTCCCTAGCCCTTCTCTATGTGGGGACTCAACATCATTGGGAAGATTAGTCCTAAAGTATCAAATGGTCATGTGTATATACTTGTGGCAGTCGACTACTTAACCAAGTAGGTAGAAGCAGCCTCCTACACTACAATTGCAGCATCGCAGGTGATCAAATTCATGAAGAACAACATCATATGCCGGTATGGAATTCCTAATGCCATCATCACAGATAATGGAACCCCGTTCGTCAACAAGAAGATGGATGACTTTCTCAACAAGTTCAAGATTCAGAGTCATCGATCAAGCCCCTATCGTCCTCAGATGAATGGTGGGGTGGAAGCCATAAACAAAATAATCGTCAGGATACTCGAGAAGATGGTCGTGACTTATTGAGATTGGTCAGACATGCTCCCATATGCACTTTGGGCCTATCAAACGTCTGTACGGTCTGCTATAGGCGTTACTCCTTTTGAACTTACTTATGGAATGGAAGCGGTTCTACCAGTCGAGGTGGAAATACCGTCACTACGGGTGTTATTAGAAAGCGGAATTGAAGAAGGAGAATGGCAACGGGCAAGATTCGATTAGTTACAGCTAGCAGATGAGAAGCACATGCGTGCGCTAAGTCATTCTCAGTGTTATCAGAAAAGGATCGCTCGAGCTTACAACAAGAGAGTCCAAAAAAGAAGTTTCAAAGTGGGCAACATGGTCATGAAGAAGATTTTACCATCGTACCTTCCTGATCCTAGAGGAAAGTTCAAACCTTCATGGGACGGACCGCTGATCATCAGAGAAGTACTTTCCGGAGGCGTCCTCAGACTCACTAGCATGAGAGGGGTGGATCTTCTTGAGCCAATCAACGCCGAGAAAGTGAAGATCTTTTACGGGTAAGTCATTCTGACTTTATCAAGAGTTACTTTAATAGAGCTGAAGTCAAGAGGTCAAAGATAAAACCTCTGAGAAATCGTTTCTGTCCACCAACAAGTGTCTCAAATAAGGGATTCAAAAGGAAAAAGAAAGAAGGAAAAAAGAAGAAGAGAGAATACAAAAAAAAAGAGAGAAAAAAGAACACAAAAAAGAAAAAAGAAAGAAAATGGGAAGCCAAAGCAAGGCACCCGAGAAAAATCAGCCCAAGGATGAACACAGTCACCCATCCATCCATCTCAGAAGGGTCTGTAGCTAAGACCGACAGCTCTATCATCGTAGCTTAGGATAAGGGTTGAAAGGTTGCCATCGGCCAGCAACAACGGATTCCTGACCTCTAGCCACCACAGTTATCCAAAAAATCCAGAAAAAGAAAAAAAGAAAAAGAAAATGTGTGCTTAAACAAAGGGGCGGAGTGAAAAACCCGAAAGGGCGCTCCGAGTAAAAACAGTGGGCATACAATAGACTTGGTGAAAACCCGAAAGGGCACCAAGGGTAAAAATAGCATAGCTGCCAAGGGGCAGGCAAGATCAAATACCCGGGACGTGGTGAAAACCCGAAAGGGCGCCACGGGCAAAAATGACGGGAAAAGGCCGGTTGTAGTGAAAACTCGAAAGAGCATTACAGGTAAAAATAGTTCGAATAGAAAAAAAAGAATTAAAAGTGCAGGTACCAAGAAATCAGACGATCCAGATCAGTTCAAGCAGTTGTAGTTCAAGAACAAGAAGAAGTACAATCGAGAACAAAGAACTCTACAAACTCTGACAATCTCAGGAAGCAACAGTTTCCATTGCCTACACCTCTAGGGAACCAAAGGGATCTCACAAGCCAATCTGGAGACATCAGTCAAAACATTGGCCGAGCCCCAGTTCTGATTCCTATATCCCGACACAAAATCTAGACACACTCACAAGGCAACTCATGGCACAATAGGTTTTCAAAAAAGTTTTCTCCTTTTTCATTAAATGCATCATATATCTTTTACATATATCATTCATCTTTTTCAAAAAATACAAAAAATGCATCATCACCAGTCATGCAAAAGGGAATGTACAGATGGCCAACATAATCAATCTCTACCCTCCTCCTCAGCCATACCAGGTAAGTCCTCTGACTCATAATGAAGTAGCCTCGCTCTCAACCTGCTCACCTCCATACGCAGGTAATGCACCTCATCGTGCTCAAGGATACGGATCGCTGTCTCCTCATCAGACAACCTTTGATCGGCAGCCAATCTCCTCGACATCATCTCACAATGATACCGAAGCACGAAAATCTCCGATAGCAAATGGCCATGAGTGGCCAAAAGGAAACTAGGATCAATGAATGGGCGCTCCTCAAAGGGCTCATATGAGCCAGATGAAGAGCCGGCATCTCCAAGAATATCTTGCTCATCCTCATCGGTAGTCTGGTGCCAACAAGGAATGTGCCGGTATAGGGACTGCTCAGCAACCCAGTACTGATATGGGGAGGTCGCCATCGAAAAAGCCCACAGTTCGAAACCAAGCAAATCAGCAGTCAAGTAAATCGCCCAGGATCCATCAACCCAAGTCCTAAAGTCAGATGTTCTAGATGGAAGTGCTCGATGTCCGATACCCGTGAAAGTAAAAAGAGGAACATCCTACTCATACCCGAACTGTTGCAGAAACTGGATAGGGTGGTAAGAAAAGTAAGATCGAAAGCCTACCAACATCAGAGGAAGGCGATGCGCATCACAAAGTACTGGAGGAAGTGAAAGCCAAGATGACTCCCAACAAACATTCTAGTCAGGAAGTTCAGCAAACATCCTGAGATACAAGGGCTCACTCATCCTAGCCGTATGAGGAAGAAATTTCATGATGTGTCGCACAAGGTCTGGGCGATGGGTGACAGGAAATGGTACAGGAACAGTCAGCGAAAGACGCTCCCATAGCCAAACCTGATCACAAGAAAGAAAAGAAATTCAGCTAGAGCAGAGCAATCCCTAAAAGACAGGAAAAGAAAAGAAAGACGCAAAGAAGATACCTAGAGAAATGCACAGCAGCCGCGAAGGACACGAGTGCGGCCCAAGGCATAGTCAGTCAGCCCATTAAACAGCTCAGCCAGGACGAGAGAAATGATCCCCTAACGTCGGATAACTCGGCTCATCACCTCAAAAAGTAAAGGGGTCTGAGACCTGCGCCATCCCGAGAATAACACCTCAGTAATCAATCAGAGCATCAATGCATTCTGAGCAAGTAGAGACCCTGCCACACTCCGAGGACCCAAAAAAAAAGATCATACAATAAGTCCAAGGAGAACACCATAGCATCCTGGCCAGCAGCTGCAGGCGGAACAAGATAGGGAATCCCGAACCAGTTCTGCGGTGTGGTAGTCTTTGACAAAGTCTTCAGTGAGAAATACTGAGTATAATCCCAAGGAAGACCGGTCAAACGCACAAGCTCCTCCAAAGAGGGTCCCAACTCCATGTCGTTGAACGCAAACAAGTTCAACGAGGGGACCCAGTCAATCAGTACAGCCTCGAGTATCCTCCAGTAAATGTCAACTCTAGCCATATGGATCAGACTGCCAAAGCCATAGGACTCTAAATCTTGAATCTCATACGCTGACAAGCTGTTAAGCCAAGCAAGCAGCCGTGGCGAGCAAGAAGGACGAGGAAGCAGCTGACAAGTCCTCACAGGAATCCCCTCCAAGACAAAAGGCCCAGAAATCAATGACAGTTCATCAAGGATCGGAAGATCAATGGGCAAAGGAGAAGGAAAAGCTGGGACCTCTGCAAACTCAACAGCCCCTGACCTGTCCCCAGTAACGGCTATGTCTGATATAGTCACATCGCTGTCTGAAACTGTCACGACCTCAGCCGCATGAGAAGACTCTCCCACCTCGTGAATCGAGTGCGTAAAGGACCGATGATCAGGAGAAGGGCGATACTCCCCACCAAAAGGGCTATCAACAAAGACCACACCACACATCGTAGCATCCTGACCAATCTGACCTTCGAAAATGGCATCTGAACCATCAAGAAGGGTCCCGACAACCCCGATCGAAGAATCAACGGTCAGATCTGGACCTGCGGCCCTCTTCAAAATAAAGTCATGAATCTAATCATCATCCTGTCCAATCAAAGGGATCATCGAGGCATCCACACCATCCATCATCAGGGGGACATCATCAGTGATCACATCAAGTCCACCCAAGCAAGTGTGCCGCACATCTCGGCCATCATCAAGAGCATCCAAGCCATCAAAGGTATCATCTGAACCATCCATTCCATTCAAACATGAGATCAGCCCATCTATGTCCATCATAGCCCCATCATCACCATCAATCACATCATCCATGTGGCCCACACTCAAGGGATGCATAGCCTCACCTATGTCCCATCTCCTCATCCCATCCATAATCAATGCTCCATTCAAATATGAAATTCCAGCATGGCTGCCATTAATGGGGCCATTCAAAGCTCCACCAACCACTACCCCTAAATCCCCATCAATGCCCTCATTCAATGCTTTATCTACACCATCAATCAAAGACATCTCACCATCTTTAAAGCCTTCATCAATTGCTGAAGTGTGAGACCCATCAATCTCTCCCACAAGGGCCCCCAAGCTATCATCAATGGCTGCCCAAGAAAGGACCAAGCAAGAAAAAGACAAAAGAGAAGGAAAGAGGAGGCAAAAGGGAGATTCATGGCCGCAATCGAACCTGAGAGTACACAGAATGTGGGGACAGGGACAGTGGACTGTGAAGAATGTCCGAGCACGAGCCAGCTTAGGCCACACAAGAGGCAAGTCTTGGGCGGTCCGCTGTGGGCCGTCCGTACGGACGCGCTCTCTCTCTCTCTCTCTCTCTCTCTCTCTCTCTCTCCGCGGGATTGGCTCCATGGTCGTTGGTAGGTGAGGCTGACAGTCCACATCAGCAGATAGCACCCTGAGGGCTGCCCAAGGCTCTAATCCACTTTGGATTTTGTTTGAGGATGATCAGAATCTTCTGGAAGGTACCCCACCTGTCCAATCTTGAAGTATTACAGCCAACATGAGCCTGATCAAGTCAAAGAGAAGAAAAATTGATCAAAAGGGGCCCACAGGCAATCTGAGCCATTCAAAGACTAGATCATCATGATCTAAACCATGGAAGAGCTTGCATGAGCCATCAAATAACAAGATCAAAGGCTTGATCATCAAGAAAGAGGGCCAGAATCCAAAATTTGATCATTAAGTGGGTCCACATGGCTGAAAAGAGCGATCTGAGCCATTCAAGTCATCATCCACACCATGAGAATCCTTCTTAGCCTCACAAAACATCAAGAAAAGATGCTCCAAAGCAAAGATGAGGTCTGGAAGGACCCATAGGGCCAAATCAAGCAATCTGAACCGTTCGAGTCATCATCCATGAAGTTAAGAAGTCTCATCTCCCACAAATCATTAAAGAATGAGTCAGAAATCAAAGCATCCAAGCATCATCAAGCAATTCGAGACAAATTGAGGTTATATATTCATTCAGAAAGTCTGGATACGTTAGAAAGATAAAAGCAAAAGGGTTTTATAAGGCAAAGAAGCTCATAAAAAGCTAAATACAGAAGCAGGCTACAAATCACCAACATAATCGTTATCATCCCTCCTCTCGTCCCGCTCTCGACGATGAAGATCCATCAAAGGAGCTGTCACCGATCCTCCAACATACCTACGATGACCCCCTGGAACATAGAGCTGAGGAAGCAGAGGCCCCTGTCCGTACAGCAAATACCACTCATCATAGTCACGATCCGGGATCGTGAAGTGAAACCCAGGCTGGCCCACAAGAGCATCAGTTATCTCATCAGGTGGGATTTAAGCAGCTGGAGGAGGTGCGGAACAAGGGACTCGAGCCACCCCAGTAATCTGTTGAAGCAGCCTCTCACCCAAATACCACTGAAATGTTCAGCGTCAGAAAGGATGATCTGGAGGCATGAAGAATCATATGCCTCCACACGCTAAGGGGTGTAGTAGGGAGGAAAGTTGGCGTACGGCATTCGAGCAAACTATAGCAAATGAGGCCATCACAATCAGCCATAGAGCAGCACGAGGGATAAGAAAAACAAGATACTTACATCCTCGACGGTCAATCCGTCTATGTCAGCGCGCCAATTGTCCCCAGATACACGAGAGTTCCGTTGACGATTTTGCTGATGCCAGTGCATATGGAGGTACAGAGGTGGCTCAATGTCATCTCGTATCCTCGGCGCTAGATGAGCAAAGTGGTCATAAAAGAAAGTCTGGGCAAGGGCACACATAACTATCAGAGAAAGAAAGAAGGAAAATGTCTCCAGGGAAGGTTAAAAAGAATACCTCTACGACAGGTTAGAAACCTGTGAAGGACCGGTTATTCCAAGAGGTCTTATCCAAACCCAAGAAAACACGAGTCAAGATAGCCCCGTTCCAAATATAGGGATGGTAACGATCCTCAACCAAATGAAGAAATTTAGGATCGATCCTCTCGTTCGCGTGACAGAAAAGGAAGGACCCGAAGGCGTAAGCAATCATGGCCCGTGCTTTGTGGAGGGCCTCTAGCACGATAGTAGTGGTGACGGTAGCAAAGGTGTTGTAGAACCATCGCAATTTTACTTGATGGCCCTGGAATTCATCCTCAGGTGGGACGTCACCTACAAGCTGTAGCCAGTCAGTGGAAGTGATGGGAGCAAGAGAGCCGACCTAGAGAACAACTGTCCCATAGAATGGAAAGCCGATTTGCATATATATATATATATATATATATATATATATATATATATATATATAGGGGAGTTATTCCCCACTCACCACAAGGGAGTTGAAAGGTGTGGGTCGCATCCCGCCACCTCTCACAAAGAGCCGCAAGCAGCATGAGGTTGGCATTGTTGTTATGGAAGCGCGAGGTAAGGAGGCCAGCAAAAGGAGTGTCAGCCAGAACTCGTTCAAGCAAAGGCTATGGGTGTTTCACCTAGTCATCCCAATGATCTCTGGTACCTCGACCCTTGATAGAGGGGAGAGGTTGGTGCTCCTTAGCCAAGGAACACATATGGGCCCCTCGGCGGATAATAAAGGCCGGATCATCCTCATCGATCACCCGTCGTCCTCTTGTACCATCCGCCATCGAATCCTACAAGCTTAGCGAGGTGAGTCTCTACTCTTTACCCGTTAAAATCCAAATCATTATCCAGGAAACCCTTGGATTCGGACTTACATTCAAATGCAAAATCCTATGTCCAAGTTTATGTGTTGCCTAGGATAAGTGTTGGCCCCATCGAAGAAGACAAGGCCCACCTTAAAGAAGGTTGCATGCCATGACCTAGGTAAGGAAAGTCCATCATCCAAGGACACATTTTGGACAACAAATGCACTCAAGTGCCATGAGATCAAAGGGATAAGAATCCAATTCCTCATGAGAAATCCCTCTTCAAAGTCCTTATGTGGTCAAGGATTGGTTCACTTCTCGTACCAAGGCCATGTTTCTCATTTAAGATGTTTCCATCTTTTTACACATGTACATGGACAAGTGGGGAATATGAAGGAAATGGGTCCCCAAGAGCAACCCAAGTGCCTCATCTCAATGGAATGAAGAGAGCACATAGCCCATTTGAAGAACATGAAGACCCATTCATGGGTTAACCATGGGCAACCCTATGTGCATCATCTTGATGAATGTTTTAACCATGAAAGTAAAACATGGTGGTCTACCCACAAAAATATGAATCAAAGAAGCCAATGGTAAAAAAATGATGTACATAGCCCACATGAAGAACCAAAGTTGGAGATGTCCATGCAAGGACAAATTTGGGCAACTTATGTGCACCATTTTCTTTATAAAAAAGGGGACCATTTGAGCACAAGAAGGCATGGCTTGATGAGTCACCCAACCATCATGAAAATGGCTAAGAACGATATACATAGCCCACTTAAAGATCAAAATCCAAAATGCCCCAAAGCATGGGACAAAATTGGGCAACTTATGGGTTATCATTCTTTCGCACAAATTTAAAGAAAAGTCATTCATCTTTGAGAATGATGGTGGATGACCCACCAAGCACCTCAAGAGAAGTTCAAAAAACTATGGTTGCATGGATAGCTCACTTGAAGGAGAGTCATCCATTTGAGATTAGGAACATTAAGCTCTTGAGAACCACTTTCCTACAAACATGAGAAGTTAGTGAGATGGTTGAAACAATTCACTCAGGGGACTTGTAGGTGATCAAGTAACCCAAGTCCTCCATCCATCCAAAGAAAAGGCATGAAGGAAAAGAATCCTACATGCACAAAGGACACACATGACTCAAAGAAATATACAAGTTTTAAAGAGGGCCCAAAAGCCCATCTATATGGAGGAATTTCAAGGAACCCACCACACTTTGTGTACAAGGATGTACATCATAATCAAGAAATGGTGGAAGATTTGAGCTACTTGTCCATAAAGGCCCAACTAGGAAATCTAGCCCACTTGAAATATCCAAGTGAAGAATGGGCTAGTCACCTTTGTCCATACACATGTGAAGAAAGATGGGGCCACCCAAAGTGAGCTCTATGAGCCCAAAACTTGAAGTGGGCCCTACCAATCTCATGGGCCCAAACCTTGAAAGGAAGATGAAAAAGAAAAGAAAGTTCCAAGAAAAATGACAAGGAAAAGAGAGCATGAGGGAGCCCAAAATGAAGTATTGGGCCCATCAAATACACCAAGGGCCATGACTTCACTTTGAGCCCATTTGATACACATGAAAAGTGGCCCAACTCCCATGAAGAAAGATAGGACATTTTGCCATGCACACTTGATGGACATGGCAAAATTACCCTTTACATACACATAAAGGGAGTGTGAAAGAAGAAAAGAAAGAATGAAATAGAAGCTTGCAATGTTGTTGGGGTCCCGAAATTGAGGATCCCCGAAATGATGATTCCGAATGCCGAAACCATCACGCGGTCGGATTTAGGGCCAGTGCATCGAAAATCGCAACACGAATCACGACACACGCACCAGATTTGCCTCGAGCATGAAATTGGACCGGTAATGGACCCCACCGGACATCGTGACCAAAACTGTCCAAAATTGGGAAGATACCTCAATTATGAAGAAATAGGAGCAGTGCATCGGCATTCACCGCGATGCGAACCCCGCAAAACCCCCAATTTGCAAAACCCAAATCTGGGGGACACGAATGCCCCCAGCGCATCCAAAAAATGATTTTAAGGACGCACTGCGCCCAGCGCATCCAAAAAAATGATTTTAAGGACGCACTACGCCCAGCGCATCCAAAAAAGGATTTTAAGGACGCACTGCGCCCAGCGCATCCAAAAAAAGATTTTAAGGACACGAATGCCCCCAGCGCATCCAAAAAAATGATTTTAAGGACGCACTGCGCCCAGCGCATCCAAAAAAGATTTTAAGGACGCACTGCGCCCAGCGCATCCAAAAAAGATTTTAAGGACGCACTGCGCCCAGCGCATCCAAAAAATGATTTTAAGGACGCACTGCCTCCAGCGCATCCAAAAATTCACCCAGCGCATCCAAAAATTCACCCAGCGCATCCAAAAAATCAGTTAATTTCAGAACGCGCTGGCAGCTGGCGCGTCCTGCAAACCAACTCCTGGACTCCGATCATTTCGCGACGCGCCGAGCGCATTTATCGACGCGCCGACTCATTTTCTCGACGCGCTACACGTGTCAACCGCCTATTGGACGACGATACCTATAAATACCCCGCCCACCACCTCATTTGCATGATTCAGCAAGAAAGAGAGAGGACCTCGTCGCCGGAAAACCTTTTCCGATCGCCGGAATCCTTCTCCGACAGCCGGAACCCCTCGCCGGAAATCGCACCTCCGATTATACCAGGTCTGGAGGAATGACTAAGTCATCTTTTTCCGATGCGTCGGTCCCAGCGCATCATAAAAGTGACCCAGCGCATCAGGAAAATCCCCGGCGGCGGATTACGTAAACCATTAATCGTGGTATTTTAGGACGCACTGGCCCCAGCGCGTCGCAAAACAGCCCAGCGCATCAGGAAATTACAATTTTATGGACGCACTGGCCCCAGCGCGTTGCAAAACAGCCCAGCGCATCAGGAAATTACAATTTTATGGACGCACTGGCCCCAGCGCGTCGCAAAATAGCCCAGCGCATCAGGAAATTACATTTTATGGACGCACTGGCTCCAGCGCGGCACAAAATTACCCAGCGCATCATAAAAATCATTTATGGACGCATTGGCCCCAGCGCATCAATAAAATCAGGCCAGCGGATCGCAAAAATTAGCACTTTGCGCATTCATTCCAGCACCCTTAAATCCTCATTTTATAACATTTTTAAGCCCCGTTTGAGCCTATTTTGGGTATTTCGAGCGTTCCGAACGTAATGGAGCAGCCAAACGACCCATCCGGGTTACCCAATGAGCAGAACGCTAGCCTTCGGAGTCCGATCCGACCCCACGAGCTGAATGGAACGATTCTCTCGAAAAGAGGCCGCCGGCGCCCATAATCATACTGATGCATTATCATCACGTGTACTATCATAATATGACCCTAATCCAGGACTGGACTAATCAAAGGGGACCATGGTTAACACGATAAACCACACCAGGAGAGTTCTGAACTATCACACACAATCTGTTAGAAACTGATATTCCAAGAACAGTCGATGCCCTACCCATCCAAACGGCATCCGCTGGTTGAGCTGCGCAGGTACACACAACTGTAGAATGGACTTCCTGAGGTCACCTGTCCCTACACTGACAGGCGCGGGCCCAGAGTCGTCCATCTCAGCCATAAACCCTGACAGTCTCAGCCCGGATCTCCGGTCAAAACATGGGACATAGACATCCGACTCGCGCAAAGGTGGATCAGTCTATAACAAACACAGGTCCCCGCGACCATCCAAACACAGGTCTCCGCGACCATACAAACACAGGTCTCCGCGACCATACAAATACAGGTCTCCGCGACCACCAAAACATAGGTCTCCGTGACCAATGAACTCTGAGACCATAGTCCCCGCTGACTAGTCTTTTGCCTTTTAATCAAGGGTCATCGATCATTCGATGTAATTAAGGGCTCGTGCCAGATCACGGCCTGGAATGTACAAGATCTCAGAATCTCTGAAATAAAATTCGCCTTGCGGTATCTTTTCTCTTGTGTACTTTGGTGAATGCTTGTGATTATCTACGAATGTTTCTATATTCAGAACCCCAGAGCAACAAAATACCACATTTCAGAAAATGTCATTGTGATACATTTTCTAGTTCTAACAAACTGGCGACTCTGCTGGGGATCGAACTGTACCAGAATATCTGGTTACATCTGAATATATGGACACTCTGAGATCAATTGCTCACAAGCACGAATATACACATAAGAAAGCTACCGCGAGGCGTAATGTTTCGGCGCCCTTCAGGCGCCAAACTGGCGACTCTCAACGGGAACGTTCTTCCCTTCATCTTTAAGGCAATAGACATTCAAAAAGGTTTTCAAACCCACGATTTTCACAATTATACGTCTTTTCGTCTCCTTCTAGCTCATTTTGTCGGTTTATGCACTGCGATCGATGGGCTCATACTCCCGACCGCACTTATGAAATGTTCTAATAATTTTATGACACAACAGAACTAGCAAGATACTAGGACAGACAGAAGAAATGGCATGTTCAATGACCGGTTCATGCACCTTCCTTACCTCCGGAGGCTTCAGCTTCCCTCGCTTCATTCCAGCCACGACGGTTGCTTCTAGTTCAGGATGGCAGATGGTCAAAACACACCAACAGAAGAAAGAGCAGAAGAAAGTAGCCAGCTTAGCAACATACAAGAAAGCGAATGTTGCAAGACCTTGCCCGGCGACCAAGGGACAGTGGCAACCAAAACAAGGGCAGAAGACTTCCACCAACGGTCAGGCCACGTCAGCCACGTCCTCGGTGCCCGCAATGACGATCGAACAATTTCCGCCATTGTCCAAGACCACCCCTGCCACACGAAAATCAACCAAAACCACGATCGCGAGGAGCTCCAAGCCCACAATAGTTATCGAGCCAGGACAGGGGCAGAACTAGAAGGCCCGGCCAGTGCTGGTCGCAATGGTCCAGGTAGCAGAAGCAGAAGAGGGATCGTATGAAGCGGACGAACTGCCTACGGTCCAAGATCAGATCGACAGACTAGTTCAGGCTAATCGGGAAACGAATGAACGAATGAGAGAGATCCAGGAAGCCTTGACCACTTTAATAGCTCAAAATGCTACTCGAAGCCTTGCACCACCTACGCGCCCATTAGCTGAAGAATCTCAAGGGGCAGCAGGAGAGCCAGCTAGTGCTGAGCCACTCACCCAGGCCAGGAGAGTTCCAGCAGAACGAATAATGGTTCCAACTACGCAAATGACGAGAGAAGAACTGTCGCAAACTATTGCGAGTCTCATGCGACAAGAGAAGGAAAAGGAAAGAGGAACCGGGTATAAATATCAGGTCCCATACCCTCTGGAAATAGAAGAAATACCATTTCCGGTCAACTTCAGATGTCCGGATTTCGAAAAGTTTGACGGAAGGGGGTCACCCGAAGAACATATCACTCGCTTCCTCACAGCATTGGGAAACTGGTCGACCGTCCCACAGTACTGTATGCGGTTATTCGGGTCAACGCTGACGGGGAAAGCTTTCCAATGGTACATGTCGCTACCAGCAGGATCAGTGAAGTCATGGGAGCAAATGTGAGACAGTTTTATTTCAAAATTCTTCCCTATAGAAAGAGAAACATCAGTGACAGATCTGGCTTTGATCAGACAAAGGCAGGGCGAACCCGTGGAGAGATTTATGGACCGATGGGGAACAATAGCGGCTCAGTGTCAAGAGTTACCCAGCGAGAAAGAACAGATAAAGATGTGCATGCGAGCCCTGGACCCAATGATATCCTACGGATTGTCAGGGAACAGTTTTCACTCTTTCCGAGAATTAGCCACCAAAGCACACCTGGTAGAGGAAGCCGCAGCACGGGTAAACCTCAGACCCGAAAGGCAGAAAAGAGAAGGAGTGAGGATTGCCGAGACGCACAACGTAAACAAGGGAAAAAATACGATAGATCGAAAACGGCCCGCCGCGGATTCCAAGACAGACACGAAACCAACACCTACCCAAGAAAAAGGCAAGAGGCCCTACGCTCCTCAGAGAATAACAATAGCCGAGAGGGAAAGTGCCAATGGCCCATACACCTTCGACATGACCGACCTGATCCCCATCATGGAGCAATTGGTAGAAGAAAAGGTAATTCGCCTGCCAGAACCGATTCGGCCCCACGAGGTTGGGAAGGTAGATGATCCCCGGTATTGTAAATACCACCGGTGCCTGAGCCACAAGACGGAAGACTGTTTTAGCCTGAAAGGAAGGATACAGGGGTTGATCAACCAAGGGGTAATCAGTATGAAGGCACCAGAAACAACAACGAGGGAAACAGCAGGGGTAGTTTCAGCCCTCCCCTCGGATAAGAATACCCAATTGCATGCCCTATCCCCTGAACCTGAAGAACCTTGGACTTTAGTTAGCAGCTGGAAGAGGCTCGAGAATCGAAGAAGACTCCTCAACCGCAGGAAGAAAGGGACAAGAAAGAAGGATAGCCAGGGGAAGAGCCGACTTATAGAGACTCAGGTACATTGCGCAATGGTGTCATTCATAGAACAGCCATCAACAGAAGAGACATTGCAGACAGATAAAGAAGAAGTCAATGCCGTCATCCTCCGATCCGGAAGACAAATGCCGGAGCGCATTCGGCCAGAACCAATCGATCCAACGCAAGAAGATGAAAACCCGGGTATACCCGTAACAAGGCCCCAGGGACAGAAGTTGAAACAGAAAGCTGTCGAAGCCACGACCAGTCGTCCGGAGCCTAGGCAAGGGTCAGTGTCCATAGTGTATGATGTCGTGTCACACCTACGAAGGGTCCCGGCCCGCCTGAGCATATACGACGCCTTGTGTCTCTCAAAGGTGTACAGGGAAATGTTGATCAACGCGCTGCTAGACAGTGAAGCCAGAGAAATAATGATGACAGAAATTGAAGCAGAAATGAGCGATCCAGACAAGTTTTGGGAAGGAAACGCGCCAATTCAACAAGCAATGCAAATAGATCATCCCTCTATAATCACATTCTCCGAAGAAGATCGCACAATTGAAGCAACAGACCACAACCGACCGTTGATGGTCACAGGAACAATTAGAGACACGGAGATCAAGCGATGCATGCTTGACGATGGGTCCGCGGTGAATATTATGTCATTAAAGACACTCCAAAGATTGGGTTACAGGCCATCAGCCCTGCGTCCCAGCACCATGGTCATTCAAGGGTTCAATCAGGACAGCCAGCGCACTCTAGGGTCGATCACTGTGATGCTAGAAATTGAAAGGTTGAAGACAAAAGTAACATGCCAAGTAATCGATGCAGTAACAACGTATAATCTTCTGCTAGGGAGACCGTGGCTCCATCAGAATCGCGTCATCCCCTCAACCTATCATCAGTGCTTTAAATACAACAGAGAGGGAGTTCAGTACAGAGTGGCAGCAGACCCAAAACCGTATACGATCGCAGAATCATTCTTAGCCGATGCTCGGTATTACGACCTGATCGACGAAGGGGGAGACACGAAGAAGCCCGGCGCAATGCGGAAAGGGCAAGGGGCAGAACCGAAAGTCAGCAAGTTTGAACAGAGGGCCAAACCTCAATCCATTATTCAGAAAGAAACAAGTCAGGCAGCTGAAGGACCTCAAAGGACTACCAAAAAATTCTACATAGTCCCGAAACACTTGCGACAGCCCGGGCAGTCCGTCCTAGAGATGATCTCGAATCAGCACATGAGTGTGTTCAAATCTAGCTTCAATATGCCAGCGCCAAAAATAGGAAGAGTTAAGCCTTTTCCGAAGGCTCCAAGCCAGTTCGTGGTACCGCCAAATACCAATACAAAGAAAGAAATCAAATTTTATTCAGTGACAGATGAACCTGCACGGTCCAAGGACGAGGTTGAGAAACCACTTCGCTTACCTCAGCCCATAGAAGAAGGGAGATACAGTGAAGCCAGCAGTAACATCATGAAAAGTATTGGCTTCTGCTGTTCAGAATCAGCCTCGAATGGTAGAATGTTAGCGCCGTTCGAAGAAAACAACAAAGTCCATCAAGGAAGAGAAGGGTTAGGGGCAAAAACGAAGATCAGACATGTTAATATGGTGACAATCAATACTACGGAAGAGGTACAACCACAAGAGGTAGCTGACGTTATCCAACCCAGTGCCGCACCTGCACAGATAGAGGACGGGGGACAGCCCACGATAGATGAGCTTGAAGAAATAAATCTGGGAACCCTAGAAGACCCTAGAAATACGTACCTAAGTAAAAATGTCCCAGAAGAGGAGAAAGAGAAATACATCCGACTGTTGAGGGAAAACAGGGACGTATTCGCTTGGACATACTCAGAAATGCCGGGGCTTAGTCCAGCAATCGCGATGCACAAGTTGGGCATCTTGAAAGGGAAGAGAGCGGTCAAACAGCCTCAACGACGATTCCACCCAAATATAGTGCCCAAAATCGAAGAAGAAGTCGAAAAGTTAATCCAGGCCGGGTTCATCCGAGAGGTTAAGTACCCACAGTGGATCTCAAACATTGTGCCGGTCAAGAAAAAGAATGGTCAAATCCGAATCTGTGTAGACTTTCGGAACCTCAACGAAGCATGCCCTAAGGATGATTTCCCACTACCTATCCCAGAGTTACTGATCGACAGCACGACAGGATACGCAGTGATGTCCTTTATGGATGGTTACTCGGGGTATAATCAGATTCGTATGGCTCCGGAAGATGAGGAATCAACAGCCTTTCGTACAACGTTGGGCATATACTGTTACCGTGTGATGCCGTTCGGGTTAAAGAACGCAGGGGCAACGTATCAACGCGCGATGCAAGTAATCTTCCAGGATATGATGCACAAACATGTCGAATGCTATGTAGACGATCTGGTAGTGAGATCAGCCGGGCACGAACAGCATAGGGAGCATCTACGGCAAGTATTCCAAAGACTGAGAAAGAAAAGCCTGCGCATGAACCCATTGAAGTGCGCGTTCGGAGTTTCCTCTGGCAAGTTTTTGGGGTTTGTTATCAGACATCGAGGAATAGAAATTGACCCAACAAAGATTAAGGCAATTAGGGAGATGCCGCCACCGAAGAATCTCAAAGAGCTGAAAAGTTTCCAAGGCCGAGTCGCGTACCTAAGGAGGTTCATCTCGAACTTGTCCGGTCGTTGTCAACCATTCTCGCGCCTCAACAAGAAGGGAGTTCAGTTTAAGTGGGACGATGCTTGCCAGAAAGCGTTCGACTCTCTGAAAGACTTGCTCGACAAATCTCCAGTCCTCGCGGCACCAATTAAAGGGGAACCACTAATCCTCTACATTGCCGTCGGTGAAAATTCACTTGGAGCCCTCTTAGCCCAGAAGAACGGAGAAGGGAAGGAAAGCGCGCTCTATTACCTGAGCCGCACGCTGGTGGGAGCCGAATTTAACTACTCAGCGATCGAGAAGATCTGTTTGGCACTGATCTTTGCCGTTAAAAAGCTCAGGCATTACTGTCTCTCTCACCAGATAACATTAATATCTAAGGCGGATCCCCTCAAATTTCTCATGAACAGACCTATGTTGTCCGGACGATTGGCCAAGTGGGCCCTTCTCCTGTCAGAATTCGACTTGACATACATGCCGGCTCGAGCCGTCAAAGGACAAGCTATCGCAGACTTCCTTGCCGCACATCCAGTACCGAGCGGTGAAGAAATAGAATATGACCTCCCAGACGAGCAGGTCATGGCGATTAATGAAACACGCCATTGGGAGATGTATTTTGACGGCGCGGCCAGAGCAGTAGGGTCAGGGGCGGGAATTATATTCATCAGTCCGCAAAGGGACCTGCTACCCTATTCATTCACATTAGTCCCGGCATGCACCAACAACGAAGCTGAGTACCAGGCTCTTATTATTGGATTGCAGTTGGCCCTAGAAATGCAAATCAAGGAAATACGTATCTACGGCGACTCTAGGCTTGTCATCGGACAATTGACGACAGAGTACGAAGTCCGTAAACCAGAATTATCACCCTATTGCCACCAAGCGCAGTCCCTGTTTGAGCAGTTTCGAAACAGCAGTATCTCACATATACCAAGGCAGGAGAATATACGAGCTGATGCACTCGCCAGTTTAGCCGCTGCTTTAGCTAACCCTGGAGGCAGCCCACTTCAGGTTACGATTGAAGAAAGAAGAATCCTGCCAACGACTGCGATGCGCAACGGAGAATTGAGCACCAATCCCATTTGCTGCTTCGAGATCACAGAGGAAGATGATTGGAGAAAATCATTCATCGATTATCTGAAGTACGAATTTCTGCCAGAAGATCCCAAAATGCGCGCACAGATCAGAAGGCATGCCAGTTCATTTGTGCTCCAAAATGACATACTTTACAAGCGGTCCTACGAGGGGATATTGCTGCGATGCCTAAACCAAGATGAAGCACGTAGTACATTAAAAGAAGCTCATGGCGGAGAATGCGGTGCTCATCAGGGAGGAAAGAACTTACACCACCGTGTACGACACATGGGTTACTACTGGCCGACAATGACGAAGGACGCGATAGAATATGTAAAGAAATGCCACCAGTGTCAGATCCATGCCGATATCATACGTTCGCCACCGGAAGAGTTGCATCAATCAGTGATGTCCTGGCCTTTTGCAGCCTGGGGCATGGACGTGATCGGACCAATTAGTCCGCCATCCTCCCAGGGACATCAGTACATCCTCGCGGCAACCGACTATTTCTCCAAATGGGCCGAAGCAGTCGCCCTGAGAAATGTGAAAGCCAAGCATGTCGAGGGTTTCGTTCGTCACGCCATATTATACCGGCATGGTATTCCCGAGAGAATCACCACGGACAACGGGACACCTTTCAAGAATGCTGCCATCGATAAACTGTGCGCAAAATTTAAAATCAAGCATTGCTACTCATCGCCCTATTATCCTCCTGCGAATGGGCTAGCCGAAGCATTCAACAAAACTATTGTGAAGATTCTGAAAAAGACAGTGGCGGAGAATAAGAGGGACTGGGACAGACGGTTGCCCGAAGCACTGTGGGCTTATCGAACTACGCACCGCACGGCCACCCGGGCTACGCCTTACTCACTGGTATACGGTACAGAAGCTGTAATCCCGATGGAAATACAAGTTGAGTCGCTACGGGTCGCTCTCCGACACTCCCTGACAACCGAGCATAATGCCAAGAGCCGGATGGTCGAACTTGATAATCTGCATGAAAAGAGGCTCGCTGCCCAGCAAAGGCTCGAGATATATCAAAAGCAAATTTCCGCAGCGTACGATAAGCGCGTTAGAGGCAGATCATTCAAAAGGGGCGATCTCGTGTTAATGATGAAGCGTCCAGCACCGCTCCAAGGATCGAGGAGCAAGTTCGACCCAAAGTGGGACCCCGTCTGCATTATCGACGAAGTGTATTCCAACGGGGCCTATCGGGTAATAGATTGCAAAGGACAGGGTGTCAGTTCGCTAGTAAATGGTCGATTCCTGAAAAGATATTACACCTGACGTAAAACTATCATTGCAAGTTGTAAACACCCCGATAGAGGGAATGTAATAGAATAGATGCCAAAAGAAAGAGTGCCGTGCTATGACTAAACTAAAAAGCTGATCATCTGCTTTATGCTTACACAGGTATTGGAAGGGTCACCAAAGCTCGAGGCACGTCAAGCAAGACACGACGCCTTTTCGAGAATATTAAAATCAAGATAAGCCCTAAGCCAAGGCTCGGCTACATCCTCGTACACACGCGTAGGTTCAAGTCCTAAACAGGGGGACGTTCCTTTCCAAATAGCACAATCTGTTTTGCATTCAAACTCAAGAGGAACGACAAACGGGCCAAGAAGCACCATATGAACTCATCATCACACTAGCATACATAATGATACAACACTCATTACAACGTGTTTTAAAACTACAAAAGAATCATTATCATTACATTACAGCCTAACCATCTAAAGTTCTCAAGCACTGCTCTAGTAGGTTAACCGCGGACCCCGCGATTGCCTTTTGTCTTGCCTCAGCCTCGGCCAGGACTTGAACAGGGTCGGGAGTATCTTGAAGAGACCGCTGCAGCTCCGTGATCCGTGCCCTCACAGCGTCACATTCCGTCTTGCGTTGGTCAATAGAAGACTGCAGGGTTGCTTTCTGACCACCAAGTTTCGAAAGTTTGAAATGGACGACAGAATGTTCGGCACGTAATCGGGCCATCTCATCCTCAATTTCTGCAAGACGCCTGGTGACCTCTTGGTGCTCAGTATCCACAGCCTGCCAATCCCTCTGCACTGCGGCCACGTCTACCTCGTGCAACTCTAGTTCCGGAAGAAGGGACCGCAACTGACCGCGTTTTTCTTCAATAGAGGGGTCAGTCCTAAAGTGCCTTGCATCGTTCACTTGAGCCACACCGTCTTTGAATTGTAACACATGGTTGACTATCGAAGAGATGTCGACCCCAAGCCACGTAGCAGTGAGTTCCAGCGCCTGCAGCGCCTCATCCAAGATGGACCCTTCGTCTCCTTTCCTAAGCGAATCAACGATGTCAGACAGTAAACTCTTCAGAAGGTTCACCTTGGTCCTTGATAAGCCTCAGAGAGACGAGAGGAATGCCTCGGGCAGGACTACAGGAGCCGGGACGCTGGCAGGGGCAGTGGCTGGTAAAAGAAACGGTAAACGTTAGCACACTGAAGAGAGAAAAGAAGCGAACAAACGATGAAGGAAAATATTATACCAATAGGGATTTCATCACCCGGTACACTGGTTGAGGCAACAGGTCTCGACGAGCTGGGGGCATATCCAACCACGATTTCCGCTGCCGGCTCGAGCATTTCAGGAGAAGAAAGAATGACGACCTCAGAGGTAGAGATAGCCCGGGCTGGTTCAGCGGCCAGGGGCACTTCGGCAATAGGCTCTGGAACGCTAGTGACCTCTGCAAGCATGATTCCTCGGGGAGGGAGTGAGGCCTCTTCTAATGAGACAACGGGTCTCGCCTCAGGAGCAGGACCAGGGTTCATTGCTGCTTCGATATTGACAGGAACGGTAAGGAAGGGGTCTTCAGCTCGCGGCTCACCATCGACGTCCATAGGGACGGGTTCTATGTCTACCTCAGGAACAGATCGCTCATACACTGGCTCGCTACCCTCGCCTCCCTCCACGGGATGATCTCCGCCGAGACCCGCCTGCGAACTCATCTCCCCTTCCTCCCTTGGACCGCTCGCATCATCGGTCGGGACGCTGCCGGCAGCCCCGGGGGGTTGGCTCCGCGCCTTCTCAGCTCTATACAACTTCAGCAGGTCCTTTATTTTCTTACCGCCGTCAGAAACAGAGACGCGATGAGCAGTCTTTATGCGGGGCCCAGAACGTTCAGGAGATAGTTCGAAATCACTATCCTCGGGCGCAAAACGTCTGGACAGGCCCGTCCGACTTGCTGGGCTTTGGCCGCGACCTCCCTGACCCCCGGAGGGCGGGGTGCCTGCCGCCACAACGCCTCCCTCACCACCGCCTTCTCCGTCACCACCATCATCACCACCGTCATTCCCTTCGCCGCCATCATCCGCCTCCTCTTCATCACCGGCATTCCCCGCTGCAGCAGCTTCACCACCATCATCATCGCCAATGTCATAACGCTCCCTCTGCCCCTCTGTCATAGGACCGACAAGTGGGGAATCCGGGTTCCCTTGTAACGTAACCCTCTGGCCATGAGCGACCCACCCCTCGAGTGTATGCTCGGGCTTCTCATGATCTATTATGACGTTCAGGGAAGTCATGAACTTCTGCACGCCAGGGGTAGCCAGTTGGCGAAGTGGCTCTGCTACGTACCCTAAGCCGTCGGCAGGAGTAGGATTAACAATCGGAGGAGAGACGAAGACGGGATCTGTCACGTGTCGGTTATTGCGAACCAAGGAATATTGGTGGGCCCACCACCGCATCCATCCATACGTGGCGCCAGGGACATACTCTGTCCCGGGAATGATGAAAGAACAACCTGACCTGGTAAGCAGAAGCTGTCGCCATATCCGCTTCCAACGGATCGGCCCTGTGCCGTATGCCCGCTGCTCCCTTGTCACCGGTTCGATCAATTCCGGTACCCCTTGATCATAACCGAACTGCCTGGCGAATCGGTTCGGGTAGTATGGTTCTCTCCAAAATTCAGCGCCCTCTCTTAAAGGCAACGAACTCGGGCGAATGGACACCAAGAACGAGCGGTGATAAGAGCTGAGACTCTCGTCGTCGTCAAGCAGGTCCGGATCCTCGCTGTTAGTCCCCGAGAAGAGGAAGAAGTCGACGTCGTCATGGCGGGCTATCTTCGTCTCGATAGTCGCCGGATTTCCGCTGATCATCTTCCGTTTTTGAAAAGCGTGTAGTGGAACAGATCCCCTCTGGATGAAGTCCTTAAGCTCCATGCCGTATACCCACGGGAAGTAGACCCCAAGCCATCCCGAGAAGAAATGCCACCCACAATAAGCAGAATTCAATCCGAAGGATGCCGAACCTTTGTTGCTAATAACACCGCCGAAGGCCCGATATATTGAACACAATACTACTGGGGCCAATGCGTAGCGATGACCATCGGCCAAACTCCCCGCCACGGCGAAATAGGAAACTCGCACACCGTCCGCTTGCTTAGAGCTCAGGAGGGCCACGCAACACAGCCAATAGGCCAAGAACCCGGCAAGTTCGCAGGTAGGGGATAGCTTATTCGGCCGCGGAAATTTCTTCTTCATCTTGGCCTCCAAGACTAATTTATCCTTGCGACCTTCATCGCTTAATCCGTAATCCAAGCTGAGACAGGAAGAAAACCATCAGCGGAAGAAAAAGAGAAAGAAACAGTGCGCGAACAGTGCAAGACAAGAGAAGAAACTCACTTCAGGCCATGGCTAAAGTACACTAGCCAGTCTTCGAAAGGCACTTTATCTCTGGAGGATAGAAACTGCGGCAACTCCGCGAACAATTCGTAGCAGGCTGCAGAATAAAAGCCTTCATCAACACCCTTCTTCTTCTTGGACAGCTCCTCATCACTAGGAGTCCATTCATCATAGATTCTGCCGCGAATAGGAAGACCTGCTATCCGATACAGATCCCAGAGGGAGATGCTCATTTCTCCGCAAGGCAGATGAAAGGAGTTGGTGACAGAACTCCAATGATTCAGGAACCCCTTATAAATGCAAGGTTCTCGATGGAAATAGCTCGATGTCGCTTGAATGGCCCGAAGGAGACCTACTTGCTTCAAGATCTCTTCGTGCCGCTCGACTATCCGATTGGCCCAAGCTTCATAACCGGGATGAGGGCTCAAATGTCCTCAGGTCCTGAAACCCCCAGTAGGCCAAATTTCTGCATCAGACAGAGGACGAAACCTTTGGCGCAGGGTCTCGTAATAGTGAGTCGGAAAGGGCAGATGAGGGTCGTGGTTTGGTTCCAAAAATATCATGTCCTTCTCCTCAAGGACAGACTGCTGAGTGCCGTTCTTGGATATGGCACAGTTGACGAACGTCTCTGGAATGGACGTCCAGGAATCGACGCTATAGAAAGAATTTGCGCGACGTATATCGGAGGGCTCGATGCTTGGTAGAGAGCGGTATCTCTGGAAGCTTTTAGGGAAACGGATGAACTGCTTCGTATAAGGGTTGCGGATTACAAGGGATGATACTGGCAGCTTCACAGAAGACCAGACAACCCTCATTTTGTCGGACTTCGACTTAGTCTGGTTTTCTATATAGATTTGCTTGGCGCTCTTCCCAGTCGTCTTTGGACGACCGCGCTTGGCAGACTGAGCAGGCTCAATTGGGCTCGCTTCGCCCTCTTCGGACCCGACAACCTCATCGGTCTGAAAACCTTGTAAGGGAGCGTACCACGCATCCCATTCCTCCTGGGTACCCTCATCAGGAGGGGGCGGTAAGGCCTTGTCGCAAAGTATCTTTCGCTGGACATTCTTCGGAAGGGTCAGAATACGTTCGTAGAAATTGAATGTCTCGGGCGGGAGAAACCACTGTGGGTTCTCAGCTGACGGTCTAGAAGTCTGCTTGGTGGCGGCCCGCTTACGCTTGGATGGAGTTTGAGACGGACCCGAAGGACCGGCTTGCGAAGGGTCGCTGGCCATTATAATCTGCAATGGCGTAGAAAAGGGGCTTAAGTACAGAGCACGTGAAAATATCCTCATAAAGACAATTAAGCATTCACGAAATCCAAAAGCATAAGAAGCAACAAGTGAACGAAGAACAGGCACCGATCCAGGCCAATGCACAACATCACCAACCAATGAGAATGAAATGAAATGGCAACACCAACATCATCACAAACGCGCAAGCTTTCAAAAGACAGAAATAAGGCGGAAAAGTATAATTAGTATTCATTAAACCACGAGGGCCATACCAAGGCACAAACCATTCAAAGTCAATTGTTTTAAAGGATAAAAAAAAAGAGAGAGAGAAAGAAAAGCCGACAGTCAATATCAAACGACCCAAAATTGTGGGGACCCCCTCCCCCAAGCCAGAAAATGAAGATTTCAGTCTTGCACCAGAGGAAGAACTCGAGCCCTCAGCTCATCGACCCTCGCTTGAATCAGGGCCTCCTTGTAGACCAAGTCCACGAAGATGGAGATGCATTGTTGTACAAGGTCGAAGTTCAGGTGCTCAGCATCAGCGTAGTTCCTTATCGCGGACAAGTCAATCGCCAAGTCATCGTGCTCCCGGAGAGCCGCCCTGACCATCCTCCAAATGCCAGCACGACGATCCGGGTATTCGGCCTCCGCCAAGGGAATGAGCCAAGTCAGGAATCTCCTACTCTCCCTCTTCTCGTCCCTTAGGAAGTGGAGACGTTTCGAGAGGGACAGAAAGGAAGCAGCAAGAGAAGGCTCCGCCGCCTCCAGAACCGCCAATTCCTCCAGGAGGGAAGAATCGCCGATGTAGCCAGATATAGCCTCCTTGCGCTCATCAGAGATGCCCGCCATCGCCGAGATATTCTGCATAGCCCGGAGGATCGGGCGGGATTCAGCGCCAAGGCGAGTCGAGGCTTCAGCCACCTCATCGCATTGATTAGCAAGAGATGACCAAGCCTCGGGTTGGTCCAGATCGTTTAATAGCCGCCCCATGCAGTCACGAGCCGCGCGAAGGGAAGCACGGGTTATGACCATCGTCTGCTAAAGAACAAGACAGATGAACCCGTAAGGCAGTCCGACAGAAGAAAAATGCACAAAACCGCTCACGCAAAGCCAGAAAAGTCGAGAAACGACATGCAAAGGTATGCTCGAAACAACACTTTAAAATCGTCATTAGAATTGCCGATTAAACTAAAAAAGGCCGGGGAGTCTCCCAAGTGTGTGAGACCCTACGCCTCCATGAGACGACTGGCACGCATGCGCGAACACGAAACAGAGGCATGGGGGTTCACGCCCTTTGGAGACACGACGGACCGCCGGTGCAAAACCCGCAGAAACCTCAGACTCCACCGAGGCCCACGAGTTAGGTGCGCGAGGTTTCACATACCCTGGTGATGCTCAAAGCAGATCTGGTTTAGTAAGAGGGTGCCTGAGACCCCTCGCACCCGGAATGAGTCCCAAATATCGTGAGCAACGGTTAAATGAACCCGCAAGTAAGTCTGTTAAGCCACGATAAGCGCATCAAGACAGGACACCAGAATTGGACAACTTCCCCAACTCAGAGATCAGCGCCTATTGGCCTGAACACACCTTGCGATCGGGCCAATTGATCAAGTCCGGAGATGTGTGCGGGAGCCGGTTTATGTAATAAATTTAGTAGACTTTGCAGTCCCAAAATTGCACGCGCGAAGCCCAGCGCATCGCGAAAATCATGTAAAATCACAAGTCCGAAGGACATGACGCGCTGGGCCCAGCGCGTCCAAGAAATGGTAAGTCCACCAAAAGTTAAGAATTCTGAGCGCCACACCCTAGCGCGTCCATTAAATAAATTTTCCCGGACACAAGTACGCGCTGGACCCAGCGCATTGAGAAATTACAGAGTTCAACGTGCTGAGCACAGCGCGTCATGAAATTGGTTAATAAAGGCACGGGATGACGCGCTGACCTTAGCGCGTCGATAAAATGGACGCGCTAAGTACTTATTGTGTGCGCTGCACTATGGCGCGTTCAGAAAATCAGAAATCCACAAGTCCAACAGCCGCGCTGTGCGTAGCGCGTCGATAAAACACACAAAGTTGGAATACTTCGACGCGCTACCTAATATTTCGATGCACTGGAGATAATAAATCGATGCGCTGGAGAAAAAATCGATGCGCTGGCCGAGAGCTCTGGTCGTCGAAAATGAACAGTGAAATGACGAAATGACCAGGGATCCCCTATTTATAGTGGGACCCAGAAAATCCGATGCGTCGCAATGGATCGCCGCTCGTCCATCCCAACGCATCGGAGGGGCATCTGTTGGGGTCCCGAAATTGAGGATCCCCGAAATGATGATTCCGAATGCCGAAACCATCACGCGGTCGGATTTAGGGCCAGTGCATCGAAAATCGCAACACGAATCACGACACACGCACCAGATTTGCCTCGAGCATGAAATTGGACCGGTAATGGACCCCACCGGACATCGTGACCAAAACTGTCCAAAATTGGGAAGATACCTCAATTATGAAGAAATAGGAGCAGTGCATCGGCATTCACCGCGATGCGGACCCTGCAAAACCCCCAATTTGTAAAACCTAAATCTGGGGGACACGAATGCCCCCAGCGCATCCAAAAAATGATTTTAAGGACGCACTGCGCCCAGCGCATCCAAAAAAAATGATTTTAAGGACACACTGCGCCCAGCACATCCAAAAAAGGATTTTAAGGACGCACTGCGCCTAGCGCATCCAAAAAAAGATTTTAAGGACACGAATGCCCCCAGCGCATCCAAAAAATGATTTTAAGGACGCACTGCGCCCAGCGCATCCAAAAAAATGATTTTAAGGACGCACTGCGCCCAGCGCATCCAAAAAAGGATTTTAAGGACGCACTGCGCCCAGCGCATCCAAAAAAGGATTTTAAGGACGCACTGCGCCCAGCGCATCCAAAAAAGATTTTAAGGACGCACTGCGCCCAGCGCATCCAAAAAATGATTTTAAGGACGCACTGCCTCCAGCGCATCCAAAAATTCACCCAGCGCATCCAAAAATTCACCCAGCGCATCCAAAAAATCAGTTAATTTCAGAACGCGCTGGCAGCTGGCGCGTCCTGCAAACCAACTCCTAGACTCCGATCATTTTGCGACACGCCGAGCGCATTTATCGACGCGCCGACTCATTTTCTCGACGCGCTACACGTGTCAACCGCCTATTGGACGACGATACCTATAAATACCCCGCCCACCACCTCATTTGCATGATTCAGCAAAAAAGAGAGAGGACCTCGTCGCCGGAAAACCTTTTCCGATCGCCGGAATCCTTCTCCGACCGCCGGAACCCCTCGCCGGAAATCGCACCTCCGATTATACCAGGTCTGGAGGAATGACTAAGTCATCTTTTTCCGATGCGCCGGTCCCAGCGCATCATAAAAGTGACCCAGCGCATCAGGAAAATCCCCGGCGGATTACGTAAACCATTAATCGTGGTATTTTAGGACGCACTGGCCCCAGCGCGTCGCAAAACAGCCCAGCGCATCAGGAAATTACAATTTTATGGACGCACTGGCCCCAGCGCGTTGCAAAACAGCCCAGCGCATCAGGAAATTACAATTTTATGGACGCACTGGCCCCAGCGCGTCGCAAAATAGCCCAGCGCATCAGGAAATTACATTTTATGGACGCACTGGCTCCAGCGCGGCACAAAATTACCCAGCGCATCATAAAAATCATTTATGGACGCACTGGCCCCAGCGCATCAATAAAATCAGGCCAGCGGATCGCAAAAATCAGCACTTTGCGCATTCATTCCAGCACCCTTAAATCCTCATTTTATAACATTTTTAAGCCCCGTTTGAGCCTATTTTGGGTATTTCGAGCGTTCCGAACGCAATGGAGCAGCCAAACGACCCATCCGGGTTACCCAATGAGCAGAACGCTAGCCTTCGGAGTCCGATCCGACCCCACGAGCTGAATGGAACGATTCTCTCGAAAAGAGGCCGCCGGCGCCCATAATCATACTGATGCATTATCATCACGTGTACTATCATAATATGACCCTAATCCAGGACTGGACTAATCAAAGGGGACCATGGTTAACACGATAAACCACACCAGGAGAGTTCTGAACTATCACACACAATCTGTTAGAAACTGATATTCCAAGAACAGTCGATGCCCTACCCATCCAAACGGCATCCGCTGGTTGAGCTGCGCAGGTACACACAACTGTAGAATGGACTTCCCGAGGTCACCTGTCCCTACACTGACAGGCGCGGGCCCAGAGTCGTCCATCTCAGCCATAAACCCTGACAGTCTCAGCCCGGATCTCCGGTCAAAACATGGGACATAGACATCCGACTCGCGCAAAGGTGGATCAGTCTATAACAAACACAGGTCCCCGCGACCATCCAAACACAGGTCTCCGCGACCATACAAATACAGGTCTCCGCGACCACCAAAACACAGGTCTCCGTGACCAATGAACTCTGAGACCATAGTCCCCGCTGACTAGTCTTTTGCCTTTTAATCAAGGGTCATCGATCATTCGATGTAATTAAGGGCTCGTGCCAGATCACGGCCTGGAATGTACAAGATCTCAGAATCTCTGGAATAAAATTCGCCTTGCGGTATCTTTTCTCTTGTGTACTTTGGTGAATGCTTGTGATTATCTACGAATGTTTCTATATTCAGAACCCCAGAGCAACAAAACACCACATTTCAGAAAATGTCATTGTGATACATTTTCTAGTTCTAACAAATGTCCTTCTCCATACACCACCTTTAGAAGAGATTGGAGATCTAGAAAAAGGCCAAAAAGACTCGGCCCAGCTTGACTCCTTTGGAATAGCTACATGGAAAAAAGAAAGGAAACATGAGAAGAGACGATGAAGAAGAAAAAGGACAAGAAAGAAAAAGGGAGTGGTCCATACCTTTACCACTCACAAAAGGAGGACCACCTTGCTGTCCCAAAGCTTCACTAAGGCCCACCACTTGAAAAGAGTAAGGAACCACCAAAAGAGAGAGAAAAACTTGAAGAAAGAGAGAGTATGAGAAATAGGAGAGAGAGATTGGGGGCCAAGGGTGCCCCATGTTATATAGAAAAGGGGAGGGCACCCCTTTACCCGACCCACTGGAAAGACCAGTGGGCAGAGACGGTTTAGGTTGGACCCAGGGGCCCTTCCGTCCTCCCACCTGGTTGAAACGACCCCTCACCCCCTCTCCTTGGGAAGGGTGGTTGCAAGTGAATCTTGTACCTCCATGTAAGAGTGAAGTGATGAAAGAGAAGGATGAGAAAAAGTAAGGAATTTCACCAAAATCTCATCTTATGATAAATTGGGGAGAAATTGGCTTGATGACGTGGAAAAAGCTCCATGAAATTTTCAAGAAAAAGAAAAGAATTGACTTGGTCAAACAGTGATCTTAACCGTCCAAAGTCATGGCCTAATGATCTGAACCATTCTATGAAGAATCCCCAGAATTTCCAACCTTGATTGCTACTAGCTGTACATATTTGTGGTCCGAAGACCTTAAACTACGTCGGGATCAACATCCCGAGGGAATTCATAATAAAAACTATCATTTGACCTCAATCGATCAAGGAAGGGGTCAGATAGACTGGATCTTGTGAAAAAAGAAAAATACAAAAAAAATGTGTCGTGCTTCATGTACATAAGTTGTGGTCTAAAGACCTTAAAGTACGTCGGGATCGACATCCCGAGAGATTTTTAATAAAAACTAGCATCAATCCCAGCCATGCGAGCCAAGATCTGATGACCTGGATCATTTAGAAAAAAAAGGTTGTTGCCCTATTCTATACATATTTGTAGTCCGAAGACCTTAAACTACACTAGGATTAATTTCTCAGGGGACCTTTCTTGCTTTCAACCAAAAATCGGCATTGGCCTCGATCGCTCGGATCAAGGTTCAATAACTCGGATCATTTCCAAAATACCAAAAATATTTTGAGCTTTCAATAAAAACCAGCATCAATCTTGACTACTCGAGTTGAAGCCTGGAACTTTTCCAAAACAGAAACAAAAAATTTTCACCATCAATTTCAACTACACAAATTCACCCATAGTGGTTCGAAGACCTAAAACTACACTGGGATTAACTTCTCATGGGCTTTCTTTCCCAACCTGTTCCGGACATGGCTGACACTTGATCGTACGGATGTCCGAAATCTTCTAAATAGGTAAAGGCTGAGGCGGGCAGAACCCCGCAATCCTGTTCGTGTTGAACGCACCATGTAGGCAACCTTGATTTGGAAGTCGCTGTTGAATTTGACGGATGTTCCTTATTCCTAAAACTCATGAAGGGGATTAAGGCAGTTGGGAGGTGAAGCGCACGCTCACGGAATTGTGAGCAACATAGGCCCCAAACTGGATTGACGAAGGAAAATGTGAGGATGTGGCTCATTCTGTGGCCGAAGGAGTCCATCGGACGATACGTGGTCATGTGCATTGTACATGAGGAACAAGCAACTTTGTGGGTGTGTTGACTGAAAACCCTCAAAATCTCCTCATCCGAAGATGTAAAATTACGGCACTTAACTGTGTGAGATTCGTCTTACTCGCTGACGTAAAATGGATTGGGTGCCTTACCGGCAGTAGAAGCTGGAAGTGGATGAAAATTACATACTTTTCCCTGCATTTCAGAAAAATCAGAAAAAACACCAAAACATTGCAAAATCACCTTTCAAAAATCACAATATATGTCCCTTACTTTCAAACAAAATATTTTCAAAAATCACAAAAATATTTCTCTTGCTTTCAAAGAAAATATTTCAAAAATCACAAAATATTTCCCTTACTTTCAAACAAAATATTGTCAAAAATCACAAAAATATTTGTCTTGCTTTTAAAGAAAATATTTCAAAAGTCACAAAATATTTCCCTTGCTTTTAATAATACCAATCTTTACTCGGACAAAATATTTTCAAAATCACAAAAATATTTTCCTTGTTTTCAATAACCGATCTCCATCCTGACTACTCAGGTAAAGATTCAGACCACATATTTGCAAAAAAAATCACAAAAATTGTCACTATCCTCAGCACTACATTTAAGGAATCTCGAACTTCGCTCACTCATTTCGCAGTTTGGGATGACGGATCCGATCGCCCACAAATTGGAATCTTGACCAAAACTGGCGACCAAGCACCGTCTCAATCCCATCCATTCACAGAAGAACATCTTGAAGTCCGATAACATCCTTCATCCATTACCCATTAGCAAAGAAAAAGCATCTTGGGACGATGGACCTGATCGACCACGGGTTGGGATCTTGACCAACCTGTTGACCAAACATCCGCATTGAAAAGAAAATCCCCAGGGGAGCACAACCCTGCAAGCAATAAGCTCAAAATTCTCTGCACCCATAGCAAAAGCAAAATCATTGAACTGAAAAAGAATGAGCCAAACCATTCATCCATCATCAAATATGCATCTCCATGCATTAGCATCCATCGCATCAATCATCATGTTTACATGCTTTCAAAATAAAAGTCGGTTAGCCAAAGACCCTACAAGCAGCCCTAGTGGAGGCGAGTGCAAGCCAGATTTCATTTTTAAAAAGATAAAAAATATTTCTATTTGTAAATAAAAACCCCACGGAGTATCACTCCCCAGAGTGGGTAACTTTTCAAAATCCCAAAAACATTTTCCCAGTAGAGCGTTTGGTCTCCAAACACCGAGAGATCTTCCATATCTTTGGGTAGGAGCCGACGCAAAAATCAAATAAGATCCGATGTCTCGCGGTTTCCCCGGAGACCATCGAATCCAATGCACTCAAAGTACGGTCAAACTGAACTCTAGTGTCAGTGCGGTCGTACCACATGCCAAGATACGAAAAGATGAAAGACAAAAGGCTCGGTCAAAGAAACCATTTGAACAGGTGGAAACGATGAATTGTAACCTAAGTATCAAAATCAGCAGATCGGGTGGAAAGAGTTCACCCACACATACCTAGGCGTGGATGCCTGAAGTACCTTAACTGAGTCCAAGTCGGCGTAGTGGACTCCCATAAGACTACATGACGCAGGGCAGCTAACCACTTTGAGAGTCAAGCAAAACAAGTACTCCTGGAGTGATCTAGGAAAAATATCATACAATCAATCACAGGGTCAGTATCCTCGTAAGACTACGACGCAGAGACTCTGCTGTACCTTTCCGATGTTAGTATCGATTGGGAATGGAAGGGTTGCGATTGGGTACCCAGGTTGCAGCACATTACAGGGACAATCGCAACATTTTCTCGAAACTCCCGCGGTATGTGCGAGTTATCAATCTCCAAACAATCAACTGACTCAGATACAAAGGACAACAAAGATTCCAGACCACAATCTAAGAAATAATGAATTGCAAACCAAGCATCAAAACCAGCAGATCGGGTGGAAAAAGTCCACCCGCACATACCTAGGTGTGGATGCCTGAAGTACCTTGACTGATTCTAAGTCGGAGTAGTGGACTCCTGTAAGACTACATGACGCAGGGCAGCTAACCAGTTTGACAGTCAAGCAAAACAGGTACTCCTAGAGTGATCCTGGAAAAACATCATACAATCAATCACAAGGTCAATATCCTCGTAAGACTACGACGCAGAGGCTTTGCTGTACCTTTCCGATGTTAGTACCGATCGGGAATGGAAGGGTTGCGATTGGGTACCCAGGTTGCAGCGCATGCAGGGACAATCGCAACGTTTTCTCTAAACTCCCGCGGTATGTGCGAGTGATCAATTTCTAGACGATCAACTGGCACAGATGCAAATGCAAGCAAAGATTTCAGACCATGATGTATGAATGATCGGGTCAGAAGTGGGGTGTCCACTCACTTTTGCATTCGGTTGCACGCAACCTCTGCCAAAAGAGGGGCATTTGTAGACACCCCACCTTCGGCTACAATGTTGGTAGAGATAGCTGAATGAATGGAGGACCGTACCCCCAAATCCCATGTCCAAACTCAGCCAAACTCACCCTTGTAAGCCCCAATCCATAGCTCAACTCAAGCTTGAACCCAGTCAACTCACCCCTAAACATCAGCCTGAAAACCCCCCATAAGAAAAACCAGTCAAAAAATTCAAAACAAGTCAAACTCGGCGAGTCAACCCGCTGAGTCAAAACACCGAGTCAACTCACCGTGTCAACCCATCTCTTAAACCCAGTCAACTCACCGAGTTCCAGACCGCAGCCTCGGAGCAGGACTGTACTTCCCGTTGAATCCCAAGAAAGGCCGTACGGGGTGCCCCTTGAGGGCTGCCCAAACTTATTTACGGGTTCTGCCACTCCCTGCTGCTATAAATACCCCCCTCCCCTTCTCATTTCTCAAGCCTTCAAGCCCAGTGAGATCTCGTCCGTTCCGATTCCTTCTCCACCCCTTTAACCCACTTTTCCACCAAGGAGAGCTCGAGTGAGGAGAGCCTAGCCCTGGTCCAGCCCAGCCTGACCACTGGTCCAAGTCTCCCAAGCCATCCAAGTCTAGATCCAGCCACTTGAAGCCAATCCTTGCGACACCTCCGTCCATCCAGCTACTCTATCATCAGCATCATCTCATTCGCATCTAGCATAAGTGCAACATTTACTTTTCTTCCAACCCCCTACTTCACTGCAAGCACTTTGATCATTCAAGCACACAGCATGCATCCTGCATAAAGCACCTGTCAGTTCTAGCGTATGCTCTGGGCTTGCCTGTTAATGGAAACCTGCCCATCAGAAACTCTACTGTTCAGACCTGCATTCATGTACATGTCACTACAAGCACTTTGATTATTCAAACACACAGCATGCATCTCGCATAAAGCACCTGTCAGTTCGAGCGTATGCTCTGGGCTTGCCTGTTAATGGAAACCTGCCCATCAGAAACTCTTACTGTTCAGACCTGCATTTATACATCATGTCATCCATGAGAATGTTTGAGGATTAAAACAAACTTTCAAGTATTAGTTCGATTCTGTGAAGTAGAGACCGTACTTCGGTACGGGCAGTGCGTGGGGTGCTTAACCTCTTCCCACCCAGTAACCGTGATCCCTTACCTCGAATCTCTGACCGAGATCAAAATGAGTCATTTTAGAGGAAGGAATCTTCGGATCCTCTTCTTTAACATTTCTACAAGGTCTAGCCGACTGTAGATTCGAAGTAACTAGCTAGTGGCGACTCTGGTCTTATACAAACTCATCCAAGCACATCCAGCTTAACACGACAACCGAACAAAGCCCTCGAGAACGAGGCAAGCCAGTGGCACAAACGGCGATTCGCGCGTATACACCCCCTTCTTTTTTTTCCGAAAGGAAAGGGAGAAAGTCGTGGGAGCGTGGAACGGCGAGGGTCCACACCTTTTTAAATCTTGATTATTTTCGAAATCTCGGTTTTTCTTCTAAATCTCAATTTTTCTTAAACATTGTTAATTTTTATTACAATTTTTTCAAACTTATAAATTTTATTCAAACTTCTATTTTATTTTATTTTTCAAAATCACTACTTTCTTAAACTTCTCAATTTTCATTTTCAAATTGTCAATTTTTTTTTTCTTTCAAAATCTCATTTTTATCAAATTTCTCAATTCTTTTCAAAATACAAAATCTCATTTTCTTTTTTAAAAATCACTATCTTTTTTCAAAATGTATTGTTTTCAAACTTGTAAATTTTATCCAAACTTCTCAATTTATTTCAAAATACCAATTTCTTCCAAAATTTCGATTCTTTTTTAAATCCTGATTATTTTCAAAATCTTTATTTCTTCTAAATCTCAATTTTCCTGAAACATTGTTAATTTTTATTAAACTTCTCAACATTTTCCTCAAAATCAAATTTTTTTGAACTTTCAAATTTTGTTTTCAAAAAACTAATTTTTCTAAACTGTAATTCCACTAAAAATCACTTAGAAAAATAGTATAATTTTGGATTTGGGACGGAGCATATTCGTTCTTAAATACAAGAAAGTCTGTCGATAATTACAAACCGAAAATTTTTATTTACGACCAACCCAATTCGTCGTTAATTAACTCTTGCCTACGGATTTTGGTCCCTCGTTTCCGTCAAAACCTGCCAAAGCAGAACCTGTACCAGTTTGCGATGGGACTGTTTCAGTGTTTACAACGGACATACTCCGTTGTCAAATTTACCGGCGAACTATGACCGTCGTTAAATGAAGCCTTTTTGCGACGGACAAACGCCGTCGTTAAACCAAGCATTTTTGTGCTACTGCTGTTTTTGCGTATTGCGGGGATCCATCGAAACCGCACCGCAGATTGGGTATGACACTGCCGTAGAGGAAGCCGAGTGCGTGGTGTGCAACACACTTCCTTTGTGATGTGACATCACAAAGTTATGCAGGCTCATCAAAACCATTCATCCATTTTGCGAGATCATTTTAGTGTAGGAGACCAAAAAAGGGTAGATCCAGACCCAAGTGGACCACACCACAAAAAAGCAGTGGGGAGTGAACGCATACCCTTGAAAATTTCTTGGAGGCCTCGGAAGTCTTGGATTGAACTGGTATTTTTTTTTCCATATATGCAGTACTATTTTTGCCATTTTTTCTTCTTATTTTTTTATTTATTTAAATATCATTAAGCTGAGAAGACTATACAATGTTGGATGGCAAATAAACATCATGGTGTGCGCTAGGAAGGTTTCAACAATAGGCATCATTGTCCCCATTACTTTATGTAGTGTGGTCCACTTGAGGTTTGTATCATCCTCATTTTTAGAGGTGTCCTAAATGATCTAAAAAAATGAATGGACGGTGTGGATATAGCACATACATCATGGTGGGCCCACATAACTTGGTGACGTCAACACCAAGGAGGCATGTTTCTGCTAAAGCCTCTGGCGGTTCCTGTGCTGGGAATTAGATGGGGCCACCGTAATGTTTGTGAGAAATCCACTATGTCCATTCATTTTGTGAGCTCATTTAAGTACATATGACCAAAATTGAACTGGATACAAAACCCAACAACCACTGTTGAAACATTCACATGGCAACAAAAGTTTTATATCAGACTAAGTTTCTCATGTTCTCAGTTCATCCCAGTGAAAATGACCTTATAAACGCTATGAAGGTTTCAACGGTAGCCATTCCTTTTCCCAATTTTCCCTCTGATCTTGTGGCCCACTTGAGTCTTGGATCAGCTCAGTTTTATTCACGTCCTAAAATGATCTTGAAAAATGGATGGACGGGGTGGATTTCTCATAAAAATCACATTGGGCCCACCTAATTTTCCAGCACAGGAAATTTCTGCAAAAGCTTTTCCAAAAAATCCACATCCGTGGTACACCAACAGTCCGCTTCCTCCAGCAGCCATGTTGCTACCAAATGGGAGCAGAGTGCCTGTGACCCCAGGCACAAAGATATCTTTGTGCCCAGGGCTGTGTGGGGTCCGTAAAGATGTCCGAGGCACCAACAAAACAGTTGGAACAACTACTACCACTGAAACATTTCTAGAGTTGACCATGATGTTTATACACCATCCAAACCGTTCATAGAATTATTAGAACTCAGATAAACTGTAGCAACAAAGATCATCCTGATACAAAACTTTCGTCCCTACCATGTGTTCAATCCGCACTATTTTGTGTACTATGGCCCACGTGAATTTTGGATCTACCTTTTAAGAATCCTATCCTATTGTGGTCTTTCAAAACATTTGGACGGAGTGAATCTGTGTACCCTACACATCCCCGGGGCATAGAGATGTAGGAGCCCCAAGCACAGAGATATCTCTATGCCCGGAGTTGCACGCTTTCCACTCCTACTAGATAGTGCTATGTGGGCCCCTCCATGATGTATTTTTTTATCCATGCTGATCTTCTGCTTTTCAAGATCATTCTAGGGCATCAGCCCAAAAATGAGAGAGATCAAAGTCTCTATGGACCACACCACAAGAAAACAGCTACGATTGGATGAGGGCAGTTTTGTCATTTAAAAACATACAGTTCATGAACCACATATAACCCCAACTGTATAGGACAGCAAGCTGCTGAATGTCTAACGGTGCAAGCCTTAGGCATTTTACTTTAAATATTTAGAAAGCATGCATTGATTGAGGAATAGCAAAAACAGCAGGTGGTTATAGTGAAAAATCTCTAAAATTTCTATGCTATGCCGATATTTTGGATTGAATGGATTTACAGACACCACTGCGAATAAGGGTTCCAGATATTCTCACTGAAGTAATGCCCAGCAGATGGACGGTTCATACAGTAAACACCCAAATGACTGCACTTTTTAAGTATTCTGGCCTCGGAAGTAGAAAAGGGGCTCTTGTACTGAGATCAGAGCCGCTCATTAAGCTTGACCCCCACTGCGAGTATGCAATGCCGATCTGATCCCCTCACAAAATCAGAGCCTCTTCTCCATTTATATACAGTGAAAAAATGGAGCCCCCATATAGCGGGAGACAGACAGGTATGTGGCACTTCGGTATTAGTGGAAAGAAGGTTGCATGCACCTTAGTATTGGTGTAAAGCTGACAAACCTATCATATTAGCAAACAAAGGTTGGAGGCCCACCTACTCTCCACCTATATTAAAGTGCTACGTACCCATCTGTATCCGCCTGCTTCATCCTAGTGGGGTAGTACCTAATCCGGCATCCTCATGGGGGTAGTACGTAATCCAAGCTCCAAAAGCAAAGCCTCAATACCAGCCTATCAACAGTATGTGGTATTTTCTTTTTCTTTTTTCATATCATGCACGTGAACTCCTTTTCCCCACAGCTTTTACGTCTGCCAGTGTTTTGATTTGAGTATGCAAAAAGTCTACCAAAATCTTTTCACAATTGCCATGTGGGTTCCACACGCAAACTTCATCTGGTCATCTGGTCGTGTAGTGCCCTGCTTTTCCCCTCAGGCCAACCAACGAGTGGACGTTGGATGAGGAGCTCTTGGATATTTTTTTAGAGTAGTTGGGATAGACGACAGAGGCTCGGTCCTTTTTTGTCATGCCCATCCGGAAACTATCATAGTTTTTTTTTTTCCACCTTTCTTCCAAAAAAAAAAACCAAATAAAAAAAAGGAAAAAGAACCAACGAGTGTCACATCAGAATCTATCGGGTGTGATTTGTCATGCTGAATGGTACATCTTATACAATCAAGTCATCCAAAGCTGAGGTGGGATGCATAAACATTTTAAAATCTGGTTGTACAATATCCAGCAAATCCAGACGGAATCAACCATGTGACAAGTATGACATCCTTTGATATCTTTAAAGCATCTTATGAATAATCAAAACCAGCACACTTAAGAATTGTAATAATTGAAGTAACTTTCCAACGAGAGCGGACTAGGTGAGACCCCGGGCTCGCCCTTACCATGGGGTGACCGTGGGGCCCACCTTGATGAATGTATTATGTATCCACTTTGTCCATCCATTTTTCCATATCAGTTTAGGGCATTATCCCAAAAATGAAGTAGAGAGAATTATTAGGTGGACCATACCATAAGAAATAGTGGTGATTGAACATCCTACCATTAAAAACTTCGCAAAACGCACCTTCATGTTTCCGTAGTGTTTATTTACCATCCAATCGGTTGATAACGTCACATGAGACTGGATTAAGGGAAAAAAATAAATATGAACTTCATCCAAAACTCTTGTGGCCCATTAATGGTCAAGCATCACATTTTCTATGTTATGGTCCACCTTATGATTGGATCCGCTTCATTTTTAGTATAATCCCCTAAAATGATCTAAAAAGAATGGATGGATGGCATGGATACATAATACATACATCAAGGTGGGCCCCATGGTAAGGGCCACACCGTGTTAGGTGAGCCCGAGGTCTCACCTAATCCGCTCTCCCTTCCAACAAGGAAGAGTGAGAGTGGATTAGGTGAGACCCCGGCCTCATGTAAGACAGTGCGGCCCTTACAGTGAATTACCGTGGGGCCCAACTTGATGTATGTATCCTGTATTCACAATGTCCATCCATTTTTCCATATAATTTTAGGGAAATATGCAAAAAATGAAACATATCTAATCATCCAGTGGACCATACTATAAGAAATAGTCGTTATTGACCATTAATGGGACTCAAAAGTTTTGAATCAAGCTGATATTTGTTTCTTCCCTTAATTCAAGCTTATGAGACCTTATCAACAAATTAGATGGTAAATAAACAATACGAAAACATTAATGTTCACCCTAAGAGGTTTTTAATTGTATGATGGTCAACCACTAGTGTTTCTTATGGTATGGTCCACCTGATAATTGGGTTTGATTCGTTTTCTGGGTAATGCCTTAGAATGATATGGAAAAACAGATGAACGGCATGGATACATAATACATACATCAAGATGGGCTCCACCGTAACCCCACTATAATAGTCGCGTACAAAAAAGGACCCAAGTCTACGGACTAAATCCGTGGCTATAGCTAAAAGGCTGCGGATAAAGTCTGTTGCTGGTTCATAGCCGCTCCGTAGCAACTGCCGCAGTATCCATCTATTTTCCCATAGCTACGAATTCAATCCGTAGCCTTTAATTTATAGCTACATATTAAACTCGTAGCTTTGACAAAGGAGTCCGTTGCCGTTGTAATTGCAACAAGTCCATTGCTATGACTAGCTACGGATTAGTCAATCACTGTTTGAAGATGAGCCATGGATTAGTCCGTCGCTGTAGCTTGATAAATACGGATCCGTCGCCACAACTTGATCAATACGGATAAGTCCGTCACTGTTGGCATCAAAAGTTTTTATCTTGACAACTATAGCTACAGACTATATCCGTAGCAGTTGTCCTGGGTAAAGGAAAAATTTACGAAGAAGCCAAGATCCTTGAGTTCCATATATGTTCCTTCAAATGAATTAAAGCCCTCTATCCGCCCACCCGCCACTTGGAACACATAATCATAATAAAGCATGAGTAACACATATCTGAAAGTTGTCCTGGGTCAAGGTCCAAAAGCTAGTTTAAAAAAATCTAAAATATGGCCTCTAGTTGAAAACAACTTTCTTCTCTTCTATAGCCTTTTGGATCTCTCACAGTCACTAAAAAAATCTGCCACATATCATAATGAGAACACTGAAGTTAACAGATTGGAAGTGAAATGGTAAGAAAAAGAAGAACAAAAGAAACACGTTACTTGCTTGATCCCTGATCAATGGCACAGTAGTAACAACAACAACAACAGATAAATGAAGTCAAGGAACGACCAAAAGTGACCTGTTTTAAGCATATACCTGTTTTAAGCATATACCTAATCAACATTATAGCAATCCAAACCACCATCCTATGGTAAACATTCGGCTAACTTACCAATTCGAGATCTGGAAATCCTGGATACAGTACGCTTTAGATTTCATATCTTGGCTTTGCAAGGATAAAATCAAAATAAGTCCATGAATGTAACGGAGTGATGTACTAGGACTAAGTGGCAATCCAGACAAGGAAGCATCCATTTCCACTTTCTCACATGGTGATTTCGTTTTGATCTGATTGATGTAAATATTTGTTCCGATATGGGGGTTTTGTCTTAATATGAATTTTTTATATTTGATTTGATTGATTGATTGATTGATCCTCATGTGGTTCAGTTTAGCCTCATAACCTGGAGGGATCAAGTGTGGTTTAGCCTCGTACCCTGGAGGGATCTGGTGCAGTTTAGCCTCATGCCCTGGAGGTTATATGGTTCAGTTTAGACCCATAACCTGAGGAATTATTTACACTTATGTAGAGTTCGGTGACTTGGTGCCTATACAGAGTTCATCGAGATTTGCGCTTATGTAGGGTTCAGCGACTTTGTGCCCATACAGAGTTCGGCGAGATTCGCGCTTATGCAGAGTTCGGTGAGATTTGCGCTTATGTAGAGTTCAACGACTTAGTGCCTATACAGAGTTCGGCGAGATTTGTGCTTATGCAAGGCTCAGCGACTTTGTGCCTATACAGAGTTCGGTGAGATTTGTGCTTATGCAAGGCTCAACGAATTTGTGCCTATACAGAGTTCGGCGAGATTTGTGCTTATGCAAGGCTTAACGACTTTTTGCTTATACAGAGTTCGGTGAGGGTGTAGACTCAGTAGGGATTATCCATGGCACTATGCCACTCACAGGAACATAGCGAGTCAGTTAGCAATTTTCTTTTCCTTCTGATCTTTTAGTTGTCGAGTGGACAGTTGCTTTGATTGTTACTTTGATTATCAAGTTAGCAACTGCTTTGACTACTTCTCTGGCTATGAGATGATCGCCACTTCAATTTTTCCTGTGCTTGTTGTGTCAACAACTATTTTAACTTTTACTTCAATTGCTCCTTCGTTTGACGAGGAAAACCCGTTACTTGCCCCCTGTGATATCTTGGGCAAAAATAGTCTTTTGAGCGGCACCATGCATGATCAGGATTGCTAAGGCATCATGAATGTCATTCGGCTGCTTTGTTAAGTCATTCTTAATCTTAAAATAGCTCATCAATTTGTTCCTGGATTATTGGTGGTTAATTAACCTGTTCAAACAGTTATTCATCTTCAACCACCTAAACCATCATGACTTGCATTGATCGCTCCTTACAGGTTGACTCTTTCTTTGTTTGGCCCAGAGGATAATCTCTTCTCTTACTTTTGTTACTGCCTATTGCATAGCCAGCTTGATCTACCCCCTTTCTGGTTTCATCACTTCTAAGAGAGCTGGGAAGCTCTCAACTGAACGTGTGAGCTTTTATGGCCTCATTGCGGTAGTTTGGTTAGCGGCGGAAGCCCTGCTAGCCTGCGTTGGTTGCCACTGCTTTTTTTATGGTGTGGCATGCGTTAATCATAGTGATCTTTTGGCATGGAGCCCTTATCAATTCTTTCTTCATTTCCTTTCGTTGTTTGCAACTCCAGGCCAGCTCCTAGTCGTTTTCGAAAGTAGTTGGTGTTGTTGCAACGAAATGCGGGAAGCAGAATCCTCTAGTTGCTAAAAAGACGAGCGTGAATGTCATCCCTTCTGGCTTAGTATTTTCGCTAATTTTCACTGCACAATCACATGTCTATTAGAACATTTTACAACTAGATGTTGAAAGCGCAGGACCTTACCAGTCGCAGTAAAAGTTAGACATGAAATTAAATGCACAACAGGAATACACATGTTTACAATATTTTTTATAACTTTAAAGTTTTTGAAAGTTTTGAAAACTTCGATTTCAGGTGCTTTCGCCTTAAAGATGAAGGGAAGAACGTTCCCATTGGAGAGTCGTCAGTTTGGTGCCTGTGAAGGCGCCGAACATTTCTCCTTGCAGTAACTTTCCTATGCATACATTCGTGTTTGCAAATGATTGATTTTAGAAGGTTTCTTTGCTCAGAACTAACTAGAGATTCTGGGTTCGATTCCCAACAGAGTCACCAATTTGTTAGAACTAGAAAATGGTACAATGACATTTTCTGTGTATTGTTGCTCTAAGATTCTGAGTATTGGAAATATTCATAGACAATCATAAATAATCATAAGCAATCACAAAGTAATATTTTTTGTGTATCCTGCACCTTCGCTGATAGCTAATACACAATGAAAGCTAAGTATAGAACTTGCTCACGCATACATAACTGTGCGAGACATTGTAACAAGGCAAGGGATCTTTGATGTACAATGGATGTAATGGAATATATGTATCGTATGAGATTGATTGTATATGATGGATACAGTAGAATGTATGTCATGTGAGAATACAATAGTATATATGCCTATGAGGTTGAAAACATGCCGAGTTAAGGTAAATGCTAGATTAAGGAGGATGAATGCTAGATTAAGCAGAGATGAATGCTGGATTAAGTAGAGATGAGTGTTGGATTAAGAAAGATGAATACTAGATTAAGCATAAATGAATTCTAGATTAAGCAAAACGAATGTTGATGTACGAAGCAAATAATATTATCTAATCACATCTCCATTTCTGTATGGATTTGCACTAAAGTGATGTTCTAGTCATATTGCTGTTTGAAAATTCTAAGTAAAAATCTGGATTGTTGATCTATTCACAGATTGATCATAATCTATCATGAATATTTTACAGCTCTTTGGTGTTTTAGCCTAATTATGGTATTTTAGATTTTTTGAATGGTTTATATTCAAAGAAAACCCCTTCGTTTAAAAGACGAACTTTTTTAAGAGTGTCAAAAAGTTATGATTTGTACTTAGAATGAAAAATAAAAAACTTTATTGTTGGGAATTTAATTTTTATATATTTTTTAATTATTGAATCTAACTGAGAGGTACTTTCTTATTTACATAAATAACTTAAAGTAAATGTCATATACATTTATTTAAAAATTTTCATGTAAATAAGGTGCAATGCAGTGTAGTGCAATGCAAGCAAGTGTGCAGTATAGTGCAAGTCAGTGTGCAGTGTAGTGTAAGACAGCGTGCGGAAAAAGCCAAGTTACATAAATTGGAGGCCAGTACATATATTGGGCTTGGACAAAGCCCAACTGTGCCTGCCCCAAAGACCAGAAAATACAAGTCTATCAAGAAAAAAGGTCGTAATGAAAGCCCACCAACACAACCTAACTAGGCCTGGCTCAAAACCCAGAAATACAAGCCTATCAATGAACAGTCAGGCCTAGCCAAAGCCCAACTGTATTTACCTCAAACACCAGAAAATACAAGTCTATCAATGACCCAACTGGGCGGATTGCCTGCAAAAGTCTTTCGCAGGGATGCGAAGCTAGGTGGGGCCCACCATGATGTTTGTGAAGAATTCATCCCGTCCATCCGTTTTCTTTTTTTTTTCTTTTTTTTTTTTCCAGATCTCGTTAGGACATGGGCAAGAAAAAATGACGCAAATCTAAAACTCAAGTGCTCCTCATGGTAGAGGATTGAACGTCCACTGTTGAAACATTTGAGAGCCATGTGTAAGAATGGCATATAAACGTCACGGTGGACCCTAGGGATGTCTCAACGGTAGGCATTTACGAACCCACATTTTCCTGTCCTCGGCTCACTTGAGTTTTGGATTTTCTTCATTTTGGGCCATGTCCTAACATGATCCAGCAAAAATGATGGATAGGATGAATTTCTCACAAATATCACGATGGCCCCACGTAACTTCCCAGTTGCAGAAATTCCCAAGAAAGGCTTTCACGAGGAATTCGCGTCATCCAGGAGTGTAACATCCAATCCATCCACTAGATGTGTTTTATCATGCTTAAGGTACATCACAGTAAAATCCAGTCGATCCAGAGTTGAGGTGAGACACACTAAGGGAAATGATTAAAACCACGATCAAAATCTCTGGATTTAGGCGGTGCTGAGGATCAAGATTTGGTCCCGGCCTAATTTTGGAGCATGTTCATCCAGAAAACCCTCCAAATTCACGTTGTGACCTATATGATGGTACTTGGGTTGGCATCGAACTTCTATTGACGAGGCAAACTGGTTAAGTAGGTCGTGTGTCATAAACACATCCAGTTGGGCCCATGTGCAACATTTGTAGTATAAGTTTAGTCTACAAGATATCTTGATGCTTGTTTTTTTCAATATGGTGAGAGTACACCACCTGTAGCTTTGTTGATGTGCAGAAAGATACAATCGTTAATGCCCGATCTATCTATCCTATAGTAAACAGAAAAAAATAAAAAAAATAAAAAATAAAAAATAAAAAGACCGGTCATGACATGGGCTAATGGAGTGTTGGTTTTGATGCTTCGGTCAGTCAACTGGTCAACTAATCATTTTGACTTCGGCCATGTGTCACTATTGACAGGGCAGTTTTTGGGAAAGGATCCTGGTAGAACCCATGGCTTCCTTGGTAGAGAACTTAAGAAGGCCTTTGTTAATATATATTTTTCAGTATGATATTTCTAAAAGTGCCACAATTCTTAGTAGATTGCGTTCTAATACCATGCTATTTATAGTATATTCCTCTTTTCAGTTCATCGGCCGATGGAATCTTCTAGCACTCGAAAAGTCTGACAAACTTGACCTTCACAAAGATCTCATTGGCATTAGAGACATCAAAATTAAGATTATTGCCTTGAAAATTTGAGGGTTGTCTTTTTAGGATTGACACCGGCCAAGGCCTTTATCTCCACTTGTTTCAAGATCAAGCATTCGCATGGCGGTGTGTTAACTATCTTAGTCACGACCACCTTATAATAGGTGCCATGGTCCTCACTTAGTGGCACGGGAACTAAATCTGCCATGACCAACTCGTAGTTTAGGTCAGGATAAAACGTGCCTTGGGATGCACTCATCTATTACTTCTCCTCCTAGAGGATTCATTTATATCCCGTGGCTCTTGTTGACAGCTCGAACAAATCTCTGAAGTACATTCCTTTGAACTTCTTATGAAACTCGAAGTCCATACCTTCTCGAGCGAGTCTAGGAACTCAGCCTCATGAAGGATTACCGGGCAACGATTTTTAGCACGCTTGAACTGAGTGATGAACTACTCTACCGTCTCCACAAGCAACTGTCGTAGCTTGGACAAGTTAGCCATGGACACCTCAAGGTTGGTTCGGTGGAACTGCATGTGAAATCTCTCTTCCATCTCATACGAGGTTTGGACCGAGTTGGCCGGAAAGTTTATGTACAAGGTAGAGATGGGCACAAACCAGGCAAGCTCGGAAGCTCAGCTCGGCCTGTATCGAAAAAGTCTGGTTTGGCCTGGTTCGAAGTGGAGTTTGAGCCAGTGATGAGCCACCCAAATGCAGCCCGTATAAAAAATGGGCCGAACCTAAACTCTTATTGTGCCGGCTCGACCCGACCCGAAGCTTGACTCGGCCTAGTTTGGTACGGCTGGGTCCATAGGATAGATTAAATATAAAGTAATAATAATAATAATAATAATAAAATCCCAATACCTATCACCACATCTTGTTTCTCTCTCTCTCTCTCCCTCTCTCGCCGCACCATGCCCAAATTGTTCTCATCTCTCTCCCTCTCTTTCACAAACTCTCTCTCTCTCTCTCTCTCTCTCTCTCTCTCTCTCTCTCTCCCTCTCTCTCTCTCTCTCTATCTATTGTGAAATGCTAAAACCCTAACCCTGTATCTAACGTTTGTAGTCTGTACACATTGTATAACCGAAACCACACAACGCCACCACCATCACCAACATCTTTAACCTCCATCACAACCGCACCAAGCCTTCTCATTCCTTGAATACATAGTTATGCCTGTGTACTTTTATTTGGAAAAGGCTCTTACATGTCTATTTTGAAGTTGCGCAAACATCATGCAGTAAGATACTTTTGTATTTTTGTGTTATTTCTAACTTTTTTAATTCTTTTCCATTTAAACAAACAACAAAAAAAGAGTTGCCAGCTGTTTGAACTTGGCCCGACTCAATTCAAAAATTTTGACCAAACCGATACCGACTCAAACTAGATTTTTTTTAGAGGAAACCAAACTCGAGCTGTATGGGTCAGCCTAAAACCCAAACCGAACTGATCCACAAACTGGGGTGGCACAAAAACGAGCCAAACCAAACTAGGGCTAACTCAACTCGGCCTGGATCGTTGCCCACCTCTAGTACTAGGTAAAAGCTATTCCCATTAAGGAGTTCTTGAAGTGCTTATGTTTTAAAAGTCATTATGGGATGCCCCATAACATTGCATGGTGAAACAACTGATATGCTTGATCATAGAGGTTTTCCCGTCTCTCGAGAAAATGGTGAACTCGGAGAACCTAAACACCATTGTTGTCATATGTGATCGCATAATCACATAAAATGTGCCAGATGGCATATGCGATGGTCGCATATGCCATCTAGCACATTTTATGTGATTATGCGATCGCATAATGGCATATGCAATCACGTATTGCTTCAACGGTCAGAAATCAGACCGTTGGAGGATTAAATTTTTGTCCAAAACTTTTCCTATAAAAAGGCACTCCCCCACCCTCATTTGCAATATATACTTACTGTAAACTCTCTCTTTCCCTCATACTTCATTCTAAAGCCCATTTTCTTAAACTCTTCTATAAATAATCTCTCTTAGGCCTTAGCTTCACTCACTTGAAGACTTGAAATTGAAGGCAACATTGAAGATTAAGAAGCAACACTACTATTCCTTTCTCTCATCTCTTCTCTAATCCATAATATCTATTCTACTATTTCTCTTAGTTGTTACTAGCTTATTCATATACTCTAATATCTCATTATTCTATTTTTTTTTAATTTCTAATCTTTAGTTTCTAACTTGTGCAGTTGCTGTGATGATCTATTCACAACTCAAGAGTCAAGACTAGAGAGTAGAGGTCAAGTCAAGAGACTCAAGACTCAAGAGGACTCAAGACTCAATCTTGTAGAAAGAATTGTAGTTTATTTGATATTTCATTTTTAAATTTTAAATTTATTTGAAGTTTGTATTGTAATTTGTACATTATAATATCTAGTTAGCAGTTAGTAGGTACGAGTTAGTACTTAGTTTAGTAGTTTGGGTTTTTTACTTTTTAGTTTCTACTTTCTAATTTCTAGTTTATTTTTAGTTTTTATTCTAGACTTCTACTAAATGAGAAATTATAGAATCATTTAAGATTCAAGAAATAAGAATCAAGAATTCAATATTCAAGAGTCTACATTCAAGGAATCAAGAATCAAGAGTTTCAAATTCAACATCCATCCAAGTTCAAAAGGAGAAGTTTTCAACCTTCAAGAGTCAAGATTCAAGAGTCAAGTCTCTCTCTCTCTCTCTCTCTCTCTCTCTCACACACACACACACACACACACACACGCGCGCGCACACAATTGTAACTCCATGACTAACCATACTAGTGACTCCTCTCTCTCTCTCTCTCTCTCTCTCTCTCTCTCTTTAGTATTTAGTATCTACTAAATTACTACTTACTACTTATATTTACTAGTACTAATTACATAATTACATACTTACTTTAGTACTTAGTACTACTTATTATTTACTACTTAGACTATTAAATTTAATAGACTCTAATACACAATTACACACTCATAGCTAGTCTCATACAAACATTACGCAATCAACTACACTACATAGTGTCATCATGTCTTCTTCGCAATTTTCTTCTTTGCGGCCAAAGTCAAATGACCCCAGTTGGAAGTACGGGAGCATTATCGAAGTGCCGGTGAAAATTCACATGTAGTGTGTGACTTATGCAGATTCATAAGTTCCAACGGTATTAGCCGGCATAAAGAACACATGGTGCATGCATCGGGAAAAAATGCAAGAGCATGTCCCATATTACTCTAGAAATTCGAAGAGAAATCATGGAGTACATGGACAAGCATACTCGAAAAAGACATAACATTGCGGCCATACAAGAAGAATTTATGAAGAGAGAAACTTATAAGGACAAATGTTGTAGATTTGGACATTAATAAACTTTCTTGTAAATTTTCCAACTAGGACAATGTTTTAAAATCCATGGATGCATCGGTCCATTCCCACACAGCCAATTATTTATTTAATTTATTAGATAGTGTAGTTGATCAAAAGGTAGGAGAGGAATATGTTGTCCGAGTTGTCATGGACAATGTAGCTAATTGTGCAGTTGTTGGTTGCCAACTTATGAAGAAGAGGCGACGTTTGTTTTAGATAACATACATAGCACATTGTGTCGATTTAATGTTAGAAGATGTAGGTAAGTTATATCTTAAAGTAATTCCAAAGGCTATGAGAATCGTGTTCTTTATGTACAAGTAATATGCCCTTCTTCTCAATCATATGAGAAAACATATTGGGTGAAACTTGCTTAGTCTAGTCGGACCCAATTCGTGATATCTTAACACTAGAAATGTTACATTCAAAGAAAGATGAACTTAGGTCTTTTGTAGTGTCGGTCGATTGGAATAATAGACCATGGTCAAAGAAGGCTGAAGGAAATTTAGTCCAGCAAACTATTCTTTTCGCTCAATTTTAGACTCAAGTGGTAAAAGCCTTAAAATCATCGAAATCATTAGTAAGTGTGTTGTGATTTGTGGACAGTGATGAAAAGCCACTCATGAGCTATATCTATAATGCGATGGAGAGAGATAGAAAGAAAATTATGGAACACTTTAACTATAAAGAACGTAATTAGGAGCCCATCCTAGATATTATAGATGCTAGGTGAGGCAACCAAATGCCATCCCCTTTGTATTTGGCTACCTACATCCTTAATCCAACCATGTTCTTTGATCCACTAATCGGACTACCGCAGTCGCATTTCACATGGTTGGATTTTTAGACACTTTAAAAAGAATGGTTTTAGACAAAGACGAACTAGATAGAGTTTCTCGAGAGCTTGACATCTACTTGAGGAGTGCAAAGATTTGTTCAAGAGAGATTGTTGTTAGGCATAAGTATGAAATTACTAAGTATGTAATTATCGATTCTTCTATGAAGTTAATAAGATATACAATGAAGTTTAATTGTCTAAGTGAGAAAGGGTCCAATTTAAACTTACTTGCAAATTGCGTTGCTGACTGGTGGTCTATGTATGGAGTTGACCAAACTAAGAGGGATCCGATACTACAGAAGCTGGTCATGAGAATTCTTCGACTTACATGTTCTTTGAGCAGTTGTGAGCACAATTGGAGTACATTCGAGTCGGTAAGTTTTATAAGTTTACAAATTTAAGTTCTATAATTTACTATTTTACTTCTAGTTTCAAATTTCAATGCTAAATTGTTAATTACACATTCTAAATGTTAATGGCATTGTAGATTCGATAAAAGAAAAAAGAAATCACCTCAAACAAAAGAAACTCAACGACCTTGTCTTCATCCGGTATAACTAGAAGCTGCGAGAAAGATTCCAGGCCAGGCGAGAAAATCCTACATTCTATGATCCTATCATTTTAGATAATTTAGAGGCAGATAGTGAGTGGATTGTGGAGATAGAGGGTCCATTCTTTACTAGCGAGTCCCTTACATGGGCTTAAGTCGAAGACTCCGCTTATGAATCGACACCTGGTGAAGGTTCTCAATCTCAACAAGCAGTAGCACAAGGCCTAGCAGAAGCAATCAATAAAAAGATGATGACATTGAGATTGAAGAAGTTGAAGTAGAAGATGCTTGGCCATTAGACGTGGATGAGTAACTTATGCAGATAGATGAAGAAGAAACAGAAGATGATGAAGTGTATGTTGAAGAAGGAGATGACTCTGATGATGACGACGATGACGATGCTGATGGTGGTGATATGCCATAATGGGAGAGGGAACATGTAACGCCTCGGATTTACCGTAGTTATTTTAAATTTTTCTAAAATTTATTTCTATTTTTTATATTAAATACCGGCCATTGATATTAAAATTCGAATAACGGGACATCCATAGGGGATCATATGGAGTGCCCTTTATTAAAGTTGATTAGAATAATCCCATTAACAACTTAGAAGGGTTAGATTTCACTAAACTCGAAGATTTATGATAATTACAAAAAATGCCATTGGTTAAACTTAAGTCAAAATGCCATTTTTAAGTACGCTAGTTTCTAGCGATCATTAAGATGCAATACCCTAAGTATAAGCCTTTGGACACATTTTAACCGTACACGTCGAATTTCAACCCTCAAATCATCCTACAAATGGCCTAATCAGAAAATGGATCATAAGTGGGCCACCCAATCTTGGATTTGTCCCAATTTTTGTGTCAACGCCTAAAATCACATGGCTCACCTGCTGAATGGAGTGGATTTAATATATACATCACAATGGGACCCACAGTGGCCAAACCCACCGACCGGGCCGACCGGCCCGCGACCGGCCTGTGTCAGGCCCGGCAGAGGCTTTTATTACAGCGCATGCGCTGTACGTTCTCTGCCTATCCATGGTCCATCATGTGGGCCTCGATTCGAAAATCCAAGCCGTCCATCTTCTTCCTTACCTTCCAAAACCCCCTCTTACCAAGTTTCATCTCATCCCATCGCAAATCGAACCCGATCTCATCTTCCCTTCCAACCGTTGGAAACTTGGATCTTCCAATCCGGGAAACCTTTTCTCATGGGATCTTAGGAAAGCTTCTAGAGGATCTTAATGATCCTTGCTAGCTAATCATCGCGGAGAATCAACTCAAAAACAGAAGTCTCTCCCACCTTATGTAGGAATTCTCTAGAATCTCCTCTTGTGCTAAAACCCTATCAAATGGCTATGGACCCTACCTGCCTCATTGGACCCGACTAAACCCACCCTAGGTGTCCGATTGTCAGATAAACCGCCCGTTCAAAAGTTTCTAATTATAAACTCATTATTTCCTATTTTCTTCTCGTGGACCGTTCATCACTTAATGGGCCTTATTCCAAAATCCGTCACGACGATCTTGTAGCCCATACTTGACTTATCAAACATGTGGAATCTCTCCTCAAATCATGTTGTGTACACTTTCTAAAACGGCTTGAAAGATGATGTATTTCTACTTTTAACCGCAACCGTTCATCCGAAGATGGTGTAGCTTCCTTAAAACCCTAATTCTGACCCTACCTCTCTATATAGGGCCTCTCTTAGCCAGAGGTGATGTTCAGCTCTTAATTGTGCATATTCTAACCCCAATTCATCACTCATTATGCTTGTTTTTATGGTTTATAGACTAAACTAATGCATGGATTTGTGATTGTAGGGATGAGAGAGAGGAATCATCAAATGGAGACTTAAAGACTCCAATTAGAAACAAAGAAGACCAAAGGACCAAGTGGGAAAGGGTGGAAGAAAGAAGCAAAGAAGAGAAAAAAAGAAGGAAGAAGAAGACACCCAAGACCGGTCGTGCGACCAGTCGTCCAGTAGCTCAGACCGGTCGTGTGACCAGTCGTCTGTGTAATGAAGTGTGTTCTACAAGCTCCGATTTTCTCTACGCACTGCTTAAGCTTACGCAATTTCTGGAAGATTCTGATGCTGCGGAGCTTCCCCACTATAAAAGGACACTTAGGGATCGTTCCTAGGGTATCTTAGAAGGGTTAGAGCATGGTGGGCAGCGGCGGAAGTGGATTTCGGAGTTCCACAACTCCTTCTAGTTTGTTTACTGTTTTTATGTTTTTCTTAGTTGTTTCATGTTTCCTTGGATCATGAACGGCTAAACCTCTTAGCTAGGGCTAAGAGGTGAAGCTTGTAGTGAATCTAAGATGTTTCAATTTGTTTAAGTTGGTTTTAAGATTGGATTTCATGTTTATGAACAATGGTTTGAAGTTTAATTCAAGTTCTCAGTAGTTCTTCTTAGTCTTATGATGACTCATGGATGTTTAGAGGAAGTACTTGAGTTCTTAATTGTTATGTGTTAGTCTAGACCTGTATGATCTGAGGAATTGGAGTACACTCTAGTACTATGATCTTCATGTGGGAACTTCCTACCAAAGTTCTACTTTTTCTGGAATTTTGTTGTATGTAGGACTGTGTATGTGATTTGAATCAAGTTCAATTCATGATCTAGCTTTGTCTTGTGACAGGACTTAATGATTATTATGATTGTGAACTTAGCTTATTTAAATTGGGACTGACCTATGTAATTGAGTATGCTCGTCCTAGCTTGCATTGAGTGAATCATGTACATTGATCTTACATATGGCAGATTGTTGGCTTCAACAGCTCTATCATCCGACTAGATAGATCTTAATTTCGATTCTAGTTGACAAAGTAAAAAACCACAGCAGATTAAGCATCGAGGATTGCTACAAGTGGATCCTTGAACCCCTAGTGCCCTTTTATTAATTGATTACTTCAGTTTAGTTCAATATTGCTACTTACATCAATCTACTACAAATCTAGTTATTAGCTTCTCAATAGAAACTATTGGATGTGTTTGTGAATTCCTACATAAGTCCCTGTGGATCGACCTTGGTCTTACCGAGTTTATTACTATATCACAACCCTACACTTGGGGAAGCGAACAAGTTTTTGGCGCCATTGCCGGGGACTTTGACGGTTTTTCACAAAATTTTTGAAAATAGTGTCTATTTAGGATTTTTAAGAATAGTTCTAACTTAGTTTATTTTGTTTGATTTGTTCGCTTTTTCAGGGATTTCTAGGAAGTTGAAGAAGACATAAGGATCTCAAAGGCCCAATCAGGTTCTATCTTTCTAAACCTTACTCTTCTTCTTCCCCTATTCGTTCATATTCATCTCTTGTAAAGTGGGTGGAGACTCCTTTTTGGATCTCTAAAAGGTAGGCCTTATGCCACCTGGATTCCTATTGGTCGGCTCTACCGTCTTAGATCATCTTGTGCTCAGAGATTTCTCTTCTCACCTCTACTCCTCTTTCTTCTTCTTCTGCACTTTTCTCAAAAGATTCAAAGAGTGGGTGGGGAGTTCTCTGAACCCCTATTGACCAGGAGAAATCGGTCTCTATCCTTGCTTCTGGCCTAGCCATTGCAAGACACCTTGTGCTTCGGTCTTAGAGAAGAGTAAAGAAAGGAAGGAAGAATTCTTCTTTCTCTTTGTTTCATATTTTTTTTTTGGATTTGCATGCCACATTGGGCTCGGGATTCCAATAACCGACTCATTAACGAAAGGGGAATAGTTGAAGGAATTGGCAAAGAACCACGTGCTAGGAGACATCCAAATTCTCCAATTTTGTCTGAAAATATGGCTGTAAATCAACTTAATCCGATGGCCAATCCTAATCTGGGCCAAAACAAAACCGAAACGGGAGAGAATGTGGTTGAGAATGTTCCCCGACCAAGAACATTACGTGATTACTTGCAACCAGCAAGAGCGAACACTCCCTCATGCATAATCTTTCCACAAAATGTAGGGAATGTAGATTTGAAACCGGGAGTGATCCAACTCCTCCTAAAATTCCATGGATTAGACAGTAAAAGTGCCTATCAACACCTTAAGGAGTTTAATGGGGTAATAACCACCATGCACTTTGCGAATGTTACTGATGATGTGGTGAGACTTAAATTATTTCCTTTTACCCTTAAAGATAAAGCTAAAGGTTGGTGTTCGCTTCCCCAAGTGTAAGGCTGCGATGTAGTAATAAACTCGGTAAGACCGAGGTCAATCCACAGGGAAGGAAGTAAACAATTCCAATTATCCTAATAACTAGAATCAAAGAGGTTTGTGAAATTGATTTTTAACATAAAATAGAAAATCTAATAATGAAAAGATAACTAGAGCATCAAGGATCCACTTATAGCTCTTCTTAGATGCATAATTCGCTATGGTTTCTTACTTTCTCAACTAGAATCGACATTCTTATCTATCTAGTCGGATGATAGAGCTGTTAAACCAAACAGTCTGTCATATGTAAGTTTTATGCATAAGATTCACTCAATGCAGGCTGATCTGAGCATGCTCAATTGCATAGGTCATTCCCCTTTCCTATAAGTCCAGTTCACAATCATAATCATCCTCAAGTCCTGTCACAAGACAAGGCTAGATCAGGATTTGAACTTGATTCAAATCACATGCACAGTCCATACACATTACAGAAAAATCAGAAAAGTAGAACTTTGGTAGGAAGTTCCTTTATGAAGAACATAGTACTAAAGCGCACTCCGATTCCTCGGATCATACAGGTCTAGACCGTTGCAAATGAATTAAGAAGTTAAGTAATTCATCCAAACATCCATGAGTCATCACAAGACTAAGAAAAATTACTTAAAAACTTGTATAAACTTCAAACCTTAGTTCATAATCATGAATTCCAAACTAAAAACCAATAAAACGAATTAAACAATCTAAGAAAACTATAAGGTTCACCTCTTAGCTCTAGCTAAGAGATTAGCTAATGAAAAGCATATTAAAAACTAAAACTAGAACTAAGAAAAGGAAGAAAAACTAGCTGGAGGAGGCTAGAAAGCCTCCTATGACTTGAACTCCTTGCTCCCCACGTCCTTGGTTGCCCTGGAATAGAAGAGAGCACCTCCTTTTATAGTGCAGCACTAGTACAGCAACATAGCAGAATTTGTTTCGCTTGGTATGGCTTAATCAATGGTCGGATTGCCTTCAAATTTGATTTGTAGCTTCCTTGTAATGTGATCTTCCTCATATATGATTTAGATTTCCAAGATTATCCTCTGAATGGGCCCACCAATCACATCACCGACCGCCTCTCAAAATCGCGCACTTCGGGTACCTTCAGAACCAGTCATCTTGCTTCCAACGCTCCGGAGTGTACAGAGGTCGGATTGATCTCAAATTTTGAACATGAGTAGAAAAATTCCTCCTCTACATGATAGATGGATTAGATTGTCCAAAACGATCTCAGAATGTGGTCCGAAAATTAGAACAATTAGGGCTTTTATAAACTCTGCGCAGTTGGAGCTTTCTGGATGGTGCATCTTTCTTCAACCGGTACGATCAAACCACACACCCTTTTGATCTGAAACTTTTGTGGTTATTCATATATGGATGTGGTCTAAAAGATGGTCGAAGTAGATTTTTCATATCCTCAATGATGGGCCACCTGGACCGGCCCAGAGTGGAATAGCGAAATCTGGAACTTTCTGGACAGTTCGTATTGTTTTGGCCACCACGATCAATCCGTAGCTCCGATCGACATGAAACACTTGGGTTAGTTCGGCGTCGAGCTCCTCTTCGACATGGATGTGTTGGATTTCCAAATATCATCAAGATCGGCCAAGAAAACTGGTCCGAAAAATCAGGTGCGGGAATACATTGCTGTTTTAGAATCTGGAATCTGAAACTTGCATGGCCGACCGGTCACGACCGGTCGGACAGGGCTGGCCGACCGGTCACGACCGGTCAGGCCCTCTTTGGCATTACTCCAGCAAGCATGGCCGACCGGTCAAGACCGGTCGGTCTCTTTTTCTTCTTGTTTTCTTCCTTTCTTTCTTGTATTTTCTTCTTTCTTTGCTTCTTTCTTTGCTTCCTTCTTCCTTCAGCCCTCCTTGGGTCTTCTTCCAAGGTTCTAAATCAGCTCTTTTGGTCATTAATTGGGCAAAGTAACTCTCATTCCTACAACCACAAAACATGTATTTGATTAGTCTTTAAATTATGAAAACCATGCATAATGAGTGATGAATTGAGGTTAAAATATGCACAATTAAGAGCTCAACAGTTGGCTTCATGCATTAAGGCCAAGATCAATTGGTGCATGGACTGATATGCATAGGGAATTTATAAAAAAAATTCTTCCCTACTCACAAAACGAACATGTTGAGGCGCCTTATCATGAACCTTGCCCAAAAGGAAGATGAGACCTTCTTCCAATGTTGGGAGAGGTTTAAGGACTTGTTAAATGCATGCCCACATCATGGCTATGAAATTTGGCGGGTTATAAGCTTTTTCTATGACGGACTGACTTCACCCATGCGCCAATTTGTAGAGATGATGTGTAATGGGGAGTTCATGAATAAGGAAGCCGATGAAGCATGGGGCTAGTTGGAGGAAGTGGCTGAGAATGCACAGTCTTGGGATACATCTAAACTGGCAAATTCCAAGACTAGCCAACAAAGAGAAAAATGAGGAATTTATGTCTTATCAGAAGAGGATAACATAAGTGCACGGGTGGCTAGCCTCACAAGAAAAGTTGAGGCCATGGAATTAAGGAAAGGAGAGACGATTAACTCCAATGTCGTTGAAACTGTTTGTGGAATTTGTGCCAAAAATCAACATGCAACACAAGATTGTCCCACAATTTCAGCGGTTCAAGACATCTTACAAGAACAATCAAATGCCATAAACAGTTATCAACGGCAATTTGGTGCTCCAAACTCAAACACGTTTAATGCTAATTGGAAGAACTATCCCAACTTCAGTTGGAGGAATGGACCCACTACGAATGCAACCAATATCCCTCAAGCTCAACCTATACTAGGTCCATCTTTAGTCATTACTCCAAAAGTCACGCTAGAGGAGATGTTGGGTGCATTTGTATCGGTTCAAGCTGAGTATAACAAGACTAATTCTCTGAAAATAGATGGGTTCATGCAAGAGCAACTGAAATTCAATCAAAATTCAACTCAAGCCATCAATGAATTGAAAACCTCAATGGCTAGAGTTGAATCTCACCTCAGTGTTAGGGAGAAAGGCACACTTCCTGCCCAACCTCTTCCTAACCCAAGAACCCAATTTGAGATACAAGACGCAGGCTCATCCTCCCAACATACGGAGCATGTTCAAGCTATCACCACTTTGAGAAGTGGGAAAATAGTTGATAAATCTAATCCGGTGAAGGCCCCAAGGCCTAAGGCTCTGAAAATTTCCAAAGAGGATGATAGATCAAACAACACTCCACAGGAGAAAGAACCGGAAAGGCAACACAAGCCAGTTGCCCCCTTTCCCCAAAGGTTGATTTAACCCAAACCTTTAAACAAAAATCTGAAAATTTTAGAAGTTTCAAGCAGGTGAAGATCAACATTCCGTTGTTTGATACCATAAAACAAATACCATCATATGCCAAATTTCTAAAGGAATTATGTACGGTCAAAAGGAAACACAATGTTCATAATAAAGTACTTTTGACTGAGAATTTGAGCGCTATCATCAAACAAGAGGTGCCCCAAAAATACAAGGATCCGGGTAATCTAACCATCTCATGCATTATAGGAGACTACCGGATTAAACAAGCTTTACTCGATTTGGGGGCAAGTGTGAACATCATTCCATACTCAGTTTACGAACAACTTGGGTTAGGTGAATAGAAACCCACCAAAACCACACTCCAATTTACTGATAGATCCATTCTTATACCAAGAGGAATGATTGAGGATGTTCTAGTCCAAGTTGATAAATTCTACTACCCAGTAGACTTTATTGTCTTAGATACACATCCCATGATAGGTACCGGTGCTCAAATTCCCGTCATACTTGGCCGCCCTTTTCTAGCTACTTCCAATGCAATTATCAATTGTAGAAACGGGCTTGTACAAATGTCCTTTGGAAATATGACTCTTGAGCTTAATATATTTGATTTATACAAACAAACACGGGAGGTTGATGAGGAGATCCACGAGATAAACTTGATTGAATCATTCGTGGAGGAAACTTTCCCCTCAACACTATACTCCGACCCTTTGGAGGCATGTGTGGCCCACTCTCATGAGATAAATGATGAGACAATACGAGAGATGGATGCCATTTTAGATGCGATACCAGTGCTTGATAACAAAAGATGGAGGGCCCTATTTGAGCCTTTGCCCGTAAACGAGAACAAAGCCCTCCCATCCAATATCAAGGCACCAACGCTCGACCTAAAACCATTACCAAGTGAGCTGAAATATGTTTATTTAGGTCGAGATGAGACATATTCGGTGGTGATTTCTTCCCACTTGGATGAGGAACAAGAGAGTAGGCTAATGGCCACTCTATTAGAGCACAACAGTGTCATTGGGTGGTCGATTGCGGATCTCAAAGGCATAGACACACTGATTTGTACTCATCGCATACACCTTGAGGAGAATGCGAAGACATCTAGGCAACCACAAAGACGACTCAATCCAAACATGAAGGAAGTGGTTAAGGCCGAAGTGGTAAAACTATTGGATGTGGGTACTATCTACCCAATATCCGATAGTCAATGGGTGAGTCCAACTCAAGTGGTGCCTAAGAAATCCGGAATAACCATCATAGCCAATGCCAATAATGAACGTGTACCAACCAGAGTCACTACTGGTTAGAGAATGTGCATTGACTACAGGAAGCTAAACACTGTCACGAGGAAAGACCACTTTCCCCTACCGTTTGTTGATCAAATTCTAGAAAGGTTGGCGGGTCATTCCCATTTGTGCTTCCTTGATGGCTATTCAGGGTACAACCAAATAGAGATCGCCCATGAAGACCAAGAAAAGACTACATTCACATGTCCATTCGGCACATTTTCCTATCGACAGATGGCGTTTGGGCTATGCAATGCCCCTGTCACTTTTCAGCGATGTATGATGAGTATCTTTTTTGATATGGTGGGGACAATTCTCGAAGTCTTCATGGATGAATTTTCAGTATTTGGTTGTAGCTTTGATGAGTGCCTTGTGCATTTGAAATCTATGTTGAAAAGATGTGAAGAGAAGAACCTTGTGCTAAATTGGAAAAAGTGTCACTTTATTGTTCAAAAGGGAATTGTACTTGGTCACATAGTTTCACAAAATGGAATCGAGGTGGACAAAGCGAAAATCGATCTTATCTCTAACCTTCCACCACCCAAGAGCATACGAGATGTGCGGTCCTTTTTGGGACACGCAGGATTTTATAGAAGGTTCATAAAGGACTTCAGTTCACTCTCTCGTCCTTTATGTAACCTACTTCAAAAGGAAAACTCATTCAAGTGGAATGAAGAATGTCAAAAGGCCTTTACCACACTTAAAGGTATGTTGACATGTGCTCCCATAATGCAACCACCTGATTGGAGCCTTCCTTTTGAAATTATGTGCGATGCAAGCGACTATGTTATTGGGGCCGTGCTAGGCCAAAGAAAAGAGAAGAAGCCATGTGTTATCTACTATGCAAGTAGAACCTTAAACTCAGCCCAAGCAAACTACACTACTACAGAAAAAGAACTTTTAGTCGTAGTTTTTACCTTGGACATGTTTAGGTCCTACTTGATTGGATCCAAGATCATCATATTCACTGACCATGCCGCGCTTAAGCACCTTCTCTCTAAGAAGGATGCTAAACCACGATTGTTAAGATAGATCCTTCTACTCCAGGAATTTGACATAGAGATACGTGAAATTGCGTCAGGTAGTCTAACACGACACCCACGTATGTGCTGAAGCTTAAAGAGCAACTAGAATTATGGCTAAACCTATAGGAGGGGGTAATTATGACCTTTTTTTAAATTCTTTTCGCCTACTTATTTAATTCAACAAATCAAGATAAGTAAGCAAGAACACTTCGGCTTCCAAGCCTAAGTGGGTCCAATCACAAGACTAGTATATGATTAAGCAATAAACAACCTAGTCTAAAGCATGCATAGGTAATCAAAAGATTTAACTAATCAAGCTCCTAACCTATGCAACCTATGTAGACTTATGAGAATGGATCAATGAGCTCAAGTCTACACAACTAGTGAAAGTACATCTTGTGTGTGGATGTGCCTAATTAGTGCCTAGCATACATTCCTATCAAGCATTCATAATTAGACAATTAAACTAACAATGCTAAGATATCAATGTGCTCAATTCAATCATAAATACAAGCATGTATAGTGGTTCGACTTTGGGTCTACTCCACTCCCGGTTCAAGTACTCAACTCCTTTGAGCACATCGGCATTCACTATCGGAGGTTTTAAATGAGGTTCACCTCTCAACCTTTACATGGAGGTTTTACCGGTTCACCTCTCAACCATAACCGGAGTTTTGGACAAAGGGCTAACTCTCAACCCAAACGGAGTTTTGGACATACGCTAACTCTCAACCCGACAAACATTTGCTCCCGTGTCGGAGGCTCCTCCTTGGATATTGAGTTTAGGCCCGGCTAATGGGCCAAGGAATGGCTAACGTCCCTAGATCAAGTTTGACAAACAAACTCTAATTGGACTCTCAATAAAGATAACCTTACTTGTCGGATGAGCCCCTTGTTTAGCGCCGGTTCGGGTTGCTTGATCTCCGCTCTTCCGTGCTTCAATTAGCTTCCCTTGCTCCCACGATCGTGTTGCCGTTGCATCGCCAATGCCTCAGCCACACTTGATCAAACACCTTGCATGTGATGCCTTTGAAATGCCCAAGGTGATAGGAGGGTAGGTTTGAGAACTCTACAACTAATGGGAATGGGTTGCCTAGAGGTTCTCTCCTACAACGATCTCATCTTAGAGTTTTGGACAAGGATTTGCCAATCAAGAAGGTTCCAAACTTTAGAGATCAAGAGGGGATAAAGGTCATCTTCTTCATGAGCTTGGAATGCTCCAATCTTGTGTTAAAGCACAAGGAAGATGCCTTGCATAGGTTGGGAATGAGCCTCAAATGGTCTCCAACAATGGTGGCTTCACTCCTCTCGAAATCCCTCTCCTTGCCCCTTAAAACAAGCCAAGCCCTTATATAGAAAAGTGCACAATGGATACAAAACGGGCAGAAAACGGCTAGTACCGATCGGTCGTGACCGGTCAGCCAGGGGTCCAAAACCGGTCGTCCAAGGTCCACGACCGGTTGGCCATAGGCCAACTGAAGACAGGAGCTTGTGGTCTTATAAAAGGGGTCTGTCCAACCGGTCGTACCAGCCCAACCGACCGGTCAAGACTGGTCGGTCCTAAGCCTGCACATCACAGCAAGGTTGTTGTTGGGACTGGACATACTTCTGACCGGTCGGTCCAGTCCAGCCGACCGGTCGTGACCGGTCGGACAGGCCTGGGTTCAGCATGTTTGCAAGCTGACCCCCTAAATCACAACCCTCCTCGAATGGCCTAGGTTTGGGTGCTCTTTTGGGACACCTAGGGCCAATCTATGATGACAAGGGGTATTCTAACATGGTCAAGGTCATCAAATAGGTTAAAGGGTTGGGTTTTGGTCAAGGTTAAGGCACATCAAGGCATCACTTTTACTTGAATCTTCTTCCTTGATGCAGCGGGGCCATCTGAGTCTTCGGTCTTCATCTTCATTAGGCTCAACCGACACTGGACTCACTGACATAAGTGATTGACAAACAAGGTGTACTAGTATGCCACAGAAAAGTGCACTAACAATACGTGATAAGAAAGGAGTAGAAAATGTAGTGGCTGACCATCTCTCTCAACTTGTTCTCACCGATTCCCCTGAAACGACCGCGATTAATGACATGTTCCTTGATGAACAACTTGTTGCTGTTTCTCAATTGCCATGGTATGCGGACATTGCTAACTATCTTGCTATAGGTACAATTCCTACACATTGGAAAAAGCAAGATAAGGATAAATTCTTCACTGAGGTGCGAAAATTCCTATGGGACGACCCATACTTATTCAAGTATTGTCCCGATCAAATCACAAGGAGATGTGTGCCAGATAATGAACAACAAAGTATCATCTCCTTCTGTCATTCTCATGCATGTGGTGGCCACTTTTTGGCTAAAAAGACCACAGAAAAAATTCTGCAATGTGGGTTTTATTGGCCACTATGTTCAAAGACACACATGAGTTTTGCAAAACATGTGAACCTTGTCAAAAATTGGGAGGAATCTCCCGTAGAAATCTAATGCCACTCAATCCCATCTTAATAATCAAAATTTTTTATTGTTGGGGCATTAATTTCATGGGTCCATTCCCATCTTCTTTTGGAAACGCATACATCTTGCTTGCCGTTGACTATGTATCCAAATGGGTCGAGGCCATCCCTTGTCGGAATAATGACCATAAAATGGTCATTCGCTTCTTAAAAGAGAATATTCTTTCTCGGTTTGGAACACCTCGAGTCATCATCAGTGACGGAGGGTCTCACTTTTGTAATCGCCCATTTGAAACCTTAATGAAGAAATATGGCGTAACACACAAAGTGAGCACTCGCTATCACCCGCAAACTAGTGGACAAGCCGAGATATCCAATAGGGAGATTAAACACATTTTAGAGAAAACGATGAACCCCGATCGCAAGGATTGGTCGCTTCGACTTACCGATGCGCTTTGGGCCTACCGTACTGCTTTTAAGACCCCTATTGGAATGTCTCCCTATAGACTTGTCTATGGGAAGGCTTGTCACTTGCATGTGGAGTTGGAACATAGGGCATATTGGGCAATTAAGAAGATGAATTTAGATTCTGACAAGGTGAGCTCGTTGCTAAAACTTCAATTGAATGAACTTGTAGAAATCCAGAACGAAGTTTATAAGAATGCGAGAATTTACAAGGACAAGACGAAGATATTCCATGATAAGAACATTCTTCGTAAGACATTCACGATCAATCAAAAAGTCCTTTTGTATAATTCTCGCTTCCATTTATTTTTTAAAAAATTGAGATCTCGATGGACCGGTCCCTACATTGTGCAAACTGTCTACCCATATGGGATCGTCGAGTTGTTAAATCCACGAAACGGCAACATTTTTAAGGCGAATGGTCAGCGATTAAAGCCGTTCTTTGAGAAGTTTCCTTCAGAAGGTATGTCCATATCTCTGACTGATCCTGTGTATCAGGATGATTGATCTCCTAATCTGATGGAGGTATAGAGTAGTTAGAATTAGGAGTTGGTTGCTTGTGTTTATTTTTTATAGGTTTGTTAGAAGGAGGAAGAATTCCATTTTTCACTCTCTCAGGTACTATCATTCCTCACTCCTTTTTTTTTTCAAATTGCTCTCATGTTTTGCTCATTGCACATCTTTTACATTGAAGACAATGCAAGATTTGGTTGGGGGGTGTAGGATCACGTGGATGAATCCAGCGTTTTGTTACATTTCGAGGAATTATGTAGAAATTTTTTGATTTTTTCTAAAATTCAAAACTCTTTTGGAAAATCTTGTTTCTATGCATTCGAGATGATATGAGCATAAGAAGAGGAGATTTGAAGTGTATGTTGTTGTAAGTCTTAAACTTCTCTCAACACAATGGTTTTATATGTGAATTTTCTTATTTTTGTGATTGATAAAAAATTTGAACACTCTTACACCTAGTTCACATTACACGATTTTCATGGGTTGAAGGGATTATGTGATTCATGGATTAGTTAGATTTTGATTTAAGGTGTTGAGAAACCAAGCCGGGGTACTTTGTCCATCCTTGTCCATGGGAAAATATCGGAAGATATGGATTTCTAAAAATCCTATCTAAATTAAAAGAAAAAGGAAAAGGAAGGATGAAATTGGGAATGATAGAAAAATGGTGGAAAAATTCGATTAGGGCTACCTACTACCAACCGGGGGATGGTCTACCCGTAACCAAAGCCAGAAATGGGACGTAGTGTGAAAGTCGTCAGAAGGACGGTAAGGCAAATTCCTGTCATTGGCTTGATGTTGCTCTATATACCTTGAAATCTATAGTTTAGTTAACCCATGAAGAAGATAATCCTGGAAACTCATGAGATGAATTGTCACTATGTACACTAGGTTGAATTTGTTCAAGTTCTTCTATTTATCAACCAATCAACGGGAATTTCATATGGACACTTATTATGTCTTGAGAATTTATGATTTCAACCTCTATCACCTAATTTCTCTGAATCTTACACTTGTGTGTCTTGGAATGTATAGAAGAAGGGTTTCTAAAGGAGAGTTGGGTTTTGAAGAAGGGAATTGGTTTCACGCATGTTTTGCTCGGGACTAGCAAAATGTTGGTTGGGGGGTGTGTTGAGGTCTTAATTGTGCATATTCTAACCCCAATTCATCACTCATTATGCTTGTTTTTATGGTTTATAGACTAAACTAATGCATGGATTTGTGATTGTAAGGATGAGAGAGAGGAATCATCAAATGGAGACTTAAAGACGCCAATTAGAAGTAAAGAAGACCAAAAGACCAAGTGGGAAAGGGTGGAAGAAAGAAGCAAAGAAGAGAAAAAAGAAGGAAGAAGAAGACACCCAAGACCGGTCGTGCGACCGGTCGTCTAGTAGCTCAGACCGGTCGTGTGACCGGTCGTCTGCGTAATGAAGTGTGTTCTACAAGCTCCGATTTTCTCTACGCACTGCGTAAGCTTCACAAGTTCTGGAAGATTCTGATGCTGCGGAGCCTCCCCACTATAAAAGGACACCTAGGGATCGTTCATAGGGTATCTTAGAAGGGTTAGAGCACGGTGGGCGGCGGCGGAAGTGGATTTCGGAGTTCCACAACTCCTTCTAGTTTGTTTACTGTTTTTATGTTTTTCTTAGTTGTTTCATGTTTCCTTGGATCATGAACAGCTAAACCTCTTAGCTAGGGCTAAGTAGTGAAGTTTGTAGTGAATCTAAGATGTTTCAATTCGTTTAAGTTGGTTTTAAGATTGGATTTTATGTTTATAAACAATGGTTTGAAGTTTAATTCAAGTTCTCAGTAGTTCTTCTTAGTCTTATGATGACTCATAGATGTTTAGAGGAAGTACTTGAGTTCTTAATTGTTATGTGTTAGTCTAGACCTGTATGATCCGAGGAATTGGAGTACACTCTAGTACTATGATCTTCATGTGGGAACTTCCTACCAAAGTTCTACTTTTTTCTAGAATTTTGTTGTATGTAGGACTGTGTATGTGATTTGAATCAAGTTCAATTCATGATCTAGCTTTGTCTTGTGACAGGACTTAATGATGGTTATAATTGTGAACTTAGCTTATTTGAATTGGGACTGACCTATGCAATTGAGTATGCTCGTCCTAGCTTGCATTGAGTGAATCATGTACATTGATCTTACATATGGCAGATTGTTGGCTTCAACAGCTCTATCATCCGACTAGATAGATCTTAATTTTGATTCTAGTTGAGAAAGTGAAAATCCACAACAGATTGAGCATCGAGGATTGCTACAAGTGGATCCTTGAACCCCCAGTGCCCTTTTATTAATTGATTACTTCAGTTTAGTTCAATATTGCTACTTACATCAATCTACTACAAATCTGGTTATTAGCTTCTCAATAGAAACTATTGGATGTGTTTGTGAATTCCTACATAAGTCCCTGTGGATCGACCTCTGTCTTATCGAGTTTATTACTACATCACAACCCTACACTTGGGGAAGCGAACAGGTGACCCCCACCCACGAATTTGAGAGAGAGAGAGAGAGAGAGAGAGAGAGAGAGAGAGGTAAAGAGAGGTAAGAGAGAGGAGTACCATCTTGCTATTATTTCATCATCTTATATCTCTAATAAGTCGAAGATCATAAGGTGATTACTCCTTTAAGATTAGATTAATAATCTCATGTTTTGTAGGTTGATAATTCTTATGTGTTTTTGTTTACATGTATTTCTTTGTTCTCTCCTTAGTTAGCTATATATGAATGCTTTTAGATACCTTTTTCATCTCATGGTGATGAGGACATTCATTGGACTTAGAGAACTAGTAAGGAATAGAATTATGTTTGTTGCACATATGAGATTTGTGTAACCATCTTTAAAGGGACCACCTTTCTTTCCATATTGTATAAAGAATAGTTGTGATTGTCTAATGGAGATTCTTATATTGTTATATTCCTTTTATATATATGAATGGACCCTGATCTGTGGTGATGAATATCGAAACACCCGGTTAAGAGATTGTCCTAACCTAAGACGATGCTTTTAGCTTGTCCGGTTAAGTGGCCACCCTGATCTGTGGTGGTGGTGGTATCAAGATCGCCCAATTAAGTGGTTGTTAAATCCATTTATTATTATTATTATTATTATTATTATTATTATTATTATATTTACTATTATTATTATTATTCCTAAAGTTGTTAAGGATCTCTATAAGACTATAGTTGAGCATGGTTGTTATGAAGCTTAGTAGTACGGGGCGTCATCCTAGGATGTGATGTGTCGGTTACGACTATTTTGATGAGTAATGAACCATAAGGAAGGATGTGGTGGTACCAAATGTTGGTTAGACGTTAAATGGCTTGGTGTAAATTGGTAATAATAATAAAGAATGGCTAACTCATGCATGCACGTGGCTCCATGTGGGTGTATGGAATTGAAAATAGGATAGAGCGTCCTACTTCTCCCATACACTATCACATGTAGAATTAGGCTATAAGCGTCCCGTTTCTTACATGGTCGGGCAAAATTATGGGCTTGCGTGTCCCAAAACCCATAGCAACATGTCTAAGGATTCCTACGCTGGGTCATGCATTATTATGCATTGCATTAAGAAAGAGTAATGGATTTTTTGTTATGATTTTTATGCGATTATTATTTCTAGCCTTAAAGTAGTTCTTCACTATGCCGCTTTTGACGGTGTTTTGTGGAAATAATTTAGAACATGTATGTAGACACTCTACCTTCAGCTACACTATTGGTAGAGATAGCTGGATGAATGGAAGACCATACCCCCAAATCCCAAGTCCAAACTCAGCCAAACTCACCCTTGTAAGCCTCAATCCATAGCCCAACTCAAGCCTGAACCCAGTCAACCCAGTCCTAAAAATCAGCCTGAAAAACCCCCCATAAGAAAAGCCAGTTAAAAAATCCTAAAAAAGTCAAACTCACTGAGTCAACCCACTGAGTCAACCCGCTAAGTTAACCCACTAAGTCAACCCGCTGAGTCAACTCGTCGAGTCAAAACACCGAGTCAACCCGCCGAGTCAAATGACCGAGTCGACCCGCTGAGTCAACTCACTGAGTCGACCCACCGAGCCAAACAGCAACCCCGAGAAACGACCGTACCGCGCGCTAGAAATCGAGGAGTGACCGTACGGGCGGCCAACAGCGAGCCGCCTAAAAATATTTACGGGTTCTGCCACTGCCCGCTGCTATAAATACCCCCCTCCCCTTCTCATTTCAAGACAGCAATCCGCCCAGTCCAGCGACCCGTCCGTCTGAGTTCTCCTCTACCCCTTAGCCCATTCCTCCACCAAGGAGAGCCCGAGTGAGGAGATCCTAACCCTGGTCCAGCCCAGCCTGACCACTGGTCCAAGCCTCCCAAGCCATACAAGTCTTGATCCAGCCACTCGAAGCCAACCCTTGCGACACCTCCGTCCATCCAGCTACTCTTTTTCAGCATCATCTCATTTGCATCTAGCATAAGTGCAACATTTACTTTTCTTTCAACCCCATTGCTTCACTATAAAGCACCTTGATTATTCAAACACACTGCATACGTCTTATATTAAGCACCTGTCAGTTCGAGCGTGTGCTCTGGGCTTGCCCGTTGTTGGAACCTGCCCATCAGAAACTCTTACTGTTCAGACCTGCTGTTAGAACTAGAGAATGGACCGTGGGGGGCACGCTCTCTGGGATGTGGTGTTTTGTTGCTCTGGGGGTTCTGAGTAATGGAAACATTCATAGACAATCACAAGCATTCACAAAAGTACACACGAAGAGATATCGCAAGGCGAATTTTATTCCAGGGATTCTGAGATCTTGTACATTCCAGGCCATGGTCTAGCACGGACCCTTAATTACATCGAATGATCGATGACCCTTGATTAGAAGGCAAAAGACTAGCCAGCCGGGACTAAGGTTTTTAGAGTTTATGGCCATGGGGCCTATATTTGTTTTGTTGTGTACTGAACTTTGTGTTAGTCAGATGTCTATGTCCCATATTTTGGCCGGAGACCCGGGTTAGGACTGTCAGGGTTTATTACTGAGATGGACGACTCTGGGCCCGCGCCTGTCAATGTAGGGACAGGTGACCTCGGGAAGTCTGCTCTACAGTTGTGTGTACCTGCGCAATCTAACCGACGGGTACCGTTTAAATGGGTAGGGCATCGACTGTTATGTTGTGGCAGTTGAGCAATTGGTTTGTAGGGGGATTGAAACTCTTTAGCATGGTTCATTGTGGTAATCAAGGCCCGGCTGGTCTAACTTTAGCACAAATCGGATCATTCCTTTGTAGTGAACGTAAATATTAGCATATCTGCATAGCCCTGGATGTTGGCGACTCCTTTTCGGGAAGTTACCCCGTTCATTGCGTCGAATAGGGTTGAATCTTGAAGATGCTCGATTCTGCTTATTTAGAGTTCTTGAAACGTTTGCTTGGCCGTTCCATTGCGTCCGGAATGCTCGAGATACCCAAGACCGGTTCCAGTAATCCTTGGAAATACTTAAAATTGAGCTCGGTGCGTCCGCTAACATGTTCTGCAATTGGCTGGTTTCTGGATGCGTGGGACCTGATTTACGGGTGCGTGGGGACTCCACGCACCTGTCAATTCAATGTTGATTTTCGGACGATTTAAGGGTGCGTTGGTGCATATTCAGGGTGCGTTGGGTTCTTTTCACCGAATTTGATTTTGCTGGATTCACAGATGCGTGGGGACTGAATTGACAGATGCGTGATGTCCTTTTGGATGCGTGAGGTCCTTTTACAGGTGCATTATAAATATATGAAATCCGGACCTTAATAACGGTTCCGCGCCCGAAAATAGGATTCCGATGGACGGAAAGGTGTTCCGGCGAGGATTCCGGCGGATCTTTGGGTTTCCGGCGGCAACAGCTCTCTCTCTTTCTCTCTGTCGTCCGTAAATGAGCGGGTCGAGGGGGTATTTATAGGTAAGGTCGACCAATAGCAGGACGCCACGTGCCACGCACCCGTTGGATGCTCCCAACGCACCTGTTTATTTGGTCGCAAGTCAGAAAAATCATACGGGTGCGTGGGGTTTTGTTGCCGGGTGCGTGAGGCTCCACGCACTTGGAATCCATCTCTTAATCCGTCCATTGATTGTAAGATGCGTTGATCAGCTTTCAAGGTGCGTTGGATGCGTGGGCCTTCGCAAGATGGCGGGCTGACATGCTGCTTTTAAGGGTGCGTTGGATGCGTGGGTCGCTCGGATTTCAGGGTGCGTCGGACACGTAAATGTGGGCTCCATCGATTGGGTTTTGATTTTTGGAGGGTTTGTGGGGTCCGTTTCGCTGCGCAACCACTTGCACTGTTCATCATAATTTATAAAGAAGTCACGGGTCTGATTCCGGACGGTTCTGATCACGGTGATCAGCGGGGTCCACTAAGGAATTTGGCCAAGTCTAGGGAAGTCACGTACACCTTCGTTTTGTGTGCACCGGAAGGCGTTCTTTGCGTGATTCCTTTAGAGGTATATGGTTACTAGACTTATTTTGGGAATGTCCATTATTTGGGACCCCAACAGATGCCCCTCCGGTGGGTTGCGGCAGGCGCATGATCGGCTGGTGCGACGCACCGGACTTCCCGGGTCCCACTATAAATAGATGAGTCGGCTCATTCTCATCATTTCACTGTTCTTTACCAGACATCTCACATCAAGCTCACGCACCCTTTTATTCTCCAACGCATCCAACAATTATCTCCGACGCGTCCATTTAATCCGTACGCACCCACTTATTCAAGGTATAAGTGATTTTTAGAGGTGCGTTGGATGCACACGCACCTTATAATTTGAACTTAGGACTGAGTATTTCCTTTTTGGATGCGTAAGGTGGCACGCACCTGTAAATCTCTTGGTGTGTGGACATGTTTTTGGGTGCGTTGGGGGTATACGCACCCTTCGTCAAACTGGGCAGACCTTGGTGCCTTACGCGTCATACAATTGGGTTGTGGACCTTTTTTAAGGGTGCGTTGGACGCACAAGCACCCAGCTGATGAACTTGGCCGAAAAGGATATATTTATTAGGTGCGTGAGGCCTTACGCACCCTTCGTCGATTTTGTGAGATATAGCCCTTCACGCACCCGAAAATCGAGGTCTGCATAAGTTTGGGGGTGCGTGGGGTCTTACACACCTGAAAGTGGTTATGTCATCCTCTTGAATTTCGGGGTGAGTGGAGACTCACGCATCCGTTTTACAGAACTTGTAAAATTTCGTCTTAGGTGATTTTCTGCGGAGCTGGACGTTTGAAGTGCATGAGCCCCTTAGCCTTTGCCTCGTATTTGGGCATACACATTCAGATTTTTTGAAGAAGCGTAGGGTCTCATGGACTTTCGAGCTTTCTAGACCGCATCAGTCTTGAAGGCAATTCCTATGGTGGCTTTAAGTAACGTTTCGAGCGTACCTGAGCACGTCTTCTTGCCTTTTCGTCTTTGCTCGATTTGGCTTTTCCTGCTTCCTGTTCTTTCTTTCTCTTGTTGGACTGCTGTATCGGTTCATCAGCCTTATTTCTCAGCAGACGATGGTCGTAACTCACGCTTCCCTCCGTGAGGCCCGCGATTGTCTGAGGCGACTTCTAGATGCTTTAAACCGCCCCGAGGCTTGGTCATCTCTTGCCAGTCAATGCGACGAGGTGGCCGCAGCCTTGACTCATCTTGGCGTTGAATCCCGCCCCTTCCTCCGAGCTATCCAGAATATCTTAGCGATGGCCTCCATCTCAGACGAACGCAAGGAGGCCGTCTCTAGCTTTATCGGTGATTCTTCCCTTTTGGAGGAATTGGCGGTCCTGGAGGCGGCGGAGCCTTCTCTGGCTGCTTCCTTCCTATCTCTGTCGAAGCATCTCAGCTTCCTAAAGGAGGAGAAGAGGGAGAGCAGGAGATTCCTGTCTTGGCTTATCCCTTTGGCGGAGGCCGAGTACCCGGATCGTCGTGCCGGCATCTGGAGAATGGTCAGAGCGGCTATTCGAGAGCACGACGACCTGGCGATTGACGTGTCTGCAATAAGGAACTATGCCAATGCTGAGCACCTGAACTTCGATCTCGTGCAACAGTGTATTTCCATTTTGGTGGACTTGGCTTTCAAGGAGGCCCAGATTCAAGCGAAAGTCGACGAGTTGAGGGCTCAGGTTCTTCCGCTGACGCAGGACTGAGGCCCCTGCTCTCTGGCTTCGGGGAGGAGTCCCCACAATTTTGGAGTTGTCTTACATTGACTGTTATTGTTTGGTCATTTAGACAATTGTTATTAACAATTTAGCCATGTGGAATGGCTCTTATGGCTGATGAATATTAATTTATACTTTTCGCTTCAGTTCTGTCTTCTCCTGCTTGTATGTTCTGTGACGATGATGTTGCGGTTGTGAATGTTGTTCGTTTCATTTCTTCCATTGATTTTGAGTGCGTTCTGCGGTGGCTCATGTCGACGCTTGTGCTATGTTCGTTTGCTGCTTTTGTGTCTCTGTCTTTTATGAATGGTTTGACCAACTTTGTACAAGCATTTCTTCTTTACTTTGTACCTGAGTTTTGCATGTCGTTTGCAGGTTTGCAATGGCCAACGATCCTTCACAGGCCGGTCCTTCGGGTCCTCCCCAGACTTCTTCCAAGCGTAAACGTGCTGCTGCCAAGCAGGTCGTCAGACCGTCTGCTGAAAATCCACAATGGTTTCTCCCTCCAGAGACGTTCAACTTTTATGAACGCATCCTCACCTTGTCGAAGGATATACAGAAGAAGATCCTTTGCGATAGGATCGTGCCGCCTCCTCCAGACAGGGGCACACAGGAGCAATGGGATGCATGGTACGCTCCTCTCCGGGGTTTCTAGAGCGACGAGGCAACGGGTTCTGAAGAGGGCGAGGCAAGCCCGTTGATCCCTTCCCAGTCTACCGGCGCAGTCGCCCTAAGAGGGCTGGCAAAGGTGCCAAGTAAGTGTACTTAGAGAACCAAACCAAGTCTAGATCGGACAAGATGAAGGTGGCCTGGTCTAGTGCCAAGCTTGTCACTACGCCACTCTTGGTGAGGAATCCCTACACTCGGGAGTATATCCGTTATGCGAAGAGTTATCAACGACAGCGGTCTCTCCCAAGTATTGAACCATCCGACATCTGCAGGAGCAACTCCTTCTACGGCGTTGATGTTTGGACGTCTGGCCCGGCGTCATTCCTCAGCTGTTCTCTCTCCAAGAACGGGAAGCAGCAGTCGGTCCTGGGTGTGAAGGATATGATTTTCCTAGAGCCGAATCACAATCCCCATCAGCCCTTTCCCAAACATTATTTCGAGACTCTCCGTCAGAGGTTTCACCATCTGGGGGATGCCGAAATCTGGTTGTCCGGGGCGTTCCGGACTCGCGGCCATCTGGTCCTTCATCCGGGCTATGAGGCGTGGGCGAACCGGATATTGGATCAACACAGGGCGACCCTACGGTCAGTGGGTCTGTACAAGGCGATCGAAGCGACATCGAGCTACTTTTGCAGAGAGCCCTAGGTATACAAGGGCTTCCTCAATCACTGGTGCTCCATCACCAATTCTTTCCATATGCCATGCGGCGAGATGAGCATCTCGCTCTGGGACCTCAATAGAATTGCGGGGCTCCCCATTCGCGGGAGGATTTATGATGAATGGGTCCCGAGCGACGATGAGCTGTCGCGGAAGAAGAAAGGCATCAACGCAGGTGTCTTCTCCGAGGCGTGCTATGAGCTGTTTGCCGAACTACCCCAATTTTGGGGTCTCAAAGATAAACTCCTGTTCGAGGACTGGCTGGTTTATTTCATCCACGGCTTGAAGTAAGTTTTCTGTAATGAATTATGCCTTACTGTTCTGTCACGCTTCTTTCTTTCTGCTAACGCTTCGTCCTTTCCCTTATTCAGCTTGGACTATGTGGCCTTCGACGAGGGTCGTGGTGATAAGGCGCTATTGGAGAAACGAATGAGGGAGAACTTCCCGCGCCCCAACAAACTCTCCCCCTCCTGCGAGCTAGCCGGCTTCCTGGCATACTGGCTCAGTTGCGTGGCGCTCCCGAGCTCCAAGCAGGTAGATAATGTTAGAGTGTCTTGCTTTGCCGTTGCAGGGGCCCTGGCGAACGGTCACCGGTACGTGCTGGCTCCGGCGGTCTTATGTTCTATATACCGAGCATTCGGTTACGTCATCAGCAACAAGGAGCGTGCTGCTTACGGGATGAATTCCGCTTACTGCGGATGACACTTTTTCTCTGGTTGGCTCGGGGTGTACTTTCCCTGGGTCTATGGCGTAAGGCGCGGGGATTATATCAGAGAGGGGAAGCTCCCGCTACACTTTTTCCAGAAGAAGAGGATGATCAGCCATAACTTAAACACTATCGAGGACAGAATCGCGGGGCTTGATGACATGTACTTCTATCACTTCTTTGGTACCCGTAGCGAAGAGCCGGTCCTGTGCACGGACGATGATAGTATTGATTATTACGAGCGTTCCTTCTTGATCGCGATTCGTCCTTCGTCACTGCCGCTCCGCGAAGGGCTGGAGTTTTGGAGGGAGCCTTATTATCCAAATCATTTCGCCCGCCAATTTGGGTATGACCAGGGAGTGCCAGCGACCCTAGAACCAGTGACGCGCGAGCAGCGCGCGTACAGTGTTGGGCCTATTCACTGGAAATGGATGTGGCAGCAACTTCTGCTAACTGGAACTGGCTGTTCCTTCGTGATCCTGGGGACGCAATGCTTTGCTGGGGCCACCTTTGGGTGGATGAGGTGGTGGGCCCACCAATACGCGCTGGTGTGGAATAAAATGCTCGTTACCTAGCCCGTCTTCATCACGCCCCCCATCGTTACGCCTATTCCTGCTAACGGACTTGGCTATGTATCGGAGAATCTTCATCAACCCGTGGTGCCAGGCATGGAGAGATTGCAAACCTCCCTGAACGTGGTGCTTGATCATGAAAAGCCGGAGCACACTCTGGAAGGCTGGATCGCCTATGGGGAGAGGATTGTGAAGGCGGTGGGGCCAGAGTTCCCGTCTCTCGGCCCTATCGACGAGTTGCCCGCCGGGGGCGATGTTCTGAGAAGGGGGAATGATGGTGATGATGGCGAAGAAGACGACGATGATGACGAGGGCATGGCTGAGGCCAGGGATGAGGAAGATGACGCTGCCGCGGAAGGCGATGGCGGTGATAGGGACGACGATGATGCTATAGGGGGAGCTGACGGAGGTGATGATGATGTGGGAGGTAGTGGAGGTGGAGGCTCTGTCGGCGGCAATGGTGATGATGGTGGTGATGATGGTGATGAGGGTGATGAGGGTGTCTGGGTTGAGCGCGCCGGCCCTCGGGTGAAAACTGCTCCTCGTCTTCCCGTCGTTTGCGGCGGCAAGAAAATAAATGATTTGTTGGAACTGCGCAGAGCCGTGCGCTTGCGGGAGCAGCTTGCGAAGGAGGCTGGCAATACTCCGATCGTTAACACGGGAGAAGCCAGGGAGGAGGGCGAGCTAAGCTCTCAAGCCAACCTGGGCGAGGGCTGCCCTACCCAGGGGCATAACGAGAATGAGCCTGTTTACTATAGGTCCATCCCTGAAGAGGACGTGGGGGCAATCTTCATGGACTTGGATGGTGAGGCGCCTGCCGGGTCCGTCCTTCCTCCCAATTCTTATGTGGCGGACGCTGAAACTCAAAGTGGGGTTCCGGAAGCGATCGTCGCCGTGGTGGAAGAGGTTGCGTTTCCTATTATTGAGTCGAGCGTGCTTGATCCGGTTGTGGGGGCCCCTCCTGCTGCTGAACCATTGTTGACTGAATCTGTTGTTGAAGTCCCGCCTGTTGCCACATCGTTGCTAGTCGAGTCTGCCACTGCAATTCCTCCTGTTGCTGGGCCAGCGCCTGATGCCAGCATTCCTGAGGTCGTGGTGATATCCTCCCCGGAATTTCCTGAGCCGTTAATTGAGGGAACAACGGAGCCGGCCCCAGCGTCACCTGTGCCCATCACTTCATCCAGCGTCGTTGCCGTTGGCATCCCTGACGTTGCTGGTATGTCATCTACTTTTACTGTCCTGACTGTTTCCTTTCTGACGATGATTTTCTTGTACTGATGGTTTCCACTCTCTGTGCCAGCACCCTCTTCCGTCGATGCTTCAGCGCCTGCGGCGTTGCCAGAGTTATTCGTCTTATCCCTTCTGGGTCTGTCAAAGACCAGGGCAAACCTTCTCAAGGGCCTTCTGTCTGACATCGTCGACTCTTTAAGACATGAGGAGGAATGGCCTATCTTAGACGAGGCGTTGCATGCACTAGGGCTTAACGCTACCTGGCTCGGGATTGACTTGTCCTCCGTGATCGGTCAGGTGACTCTGTTTAAAGAACGGGTGGCCTGAGAACTCGAGGTGAAAAGCCTCCAAATCGACCCTTCCACTGAGGAAAAGCGCGGTCACTTGCGGTCCCTTCTTCCGAAACTGGAATTACACGAGGCAGGGGTGGCCGTGGTGAAGAAGGACTGGCAGGTTGTTGATGATGGGTGTCAGGCGGCCACTGCTCGTTTGGCAGAGATAGATAATGAGGTGGCTCGGCTGCAAGCCGAGCGCTCGGTCGTCCACCTTAAACTGTCCAAGCTCACCGGCCAGAGGACTCGTTTGCAATCTTCCCTTGATCAGCAGGAGGCGGAGCGTAACGTCATGAAAGCCCAAGTCGCGGAGTTGGAGCAGTCTCTCAGGGACATTCCCGACCCTGCTCTAGTTCTAGCTCAGGCCGAGGCGGCACGGAAGGCGGTCGAGGAGTCTGCAGCAGACTTGTTAGACCAATGTTTAAAAACTTTAAACAGTTAAGCTGTAATGACCTCTATTCGAAAACTTTTTAGAACACGTTGTAACAAATACTGTGTTAATATGTATACTACCGCAGTTTTAGGTGCATGTTGTATTGCTAAGTCATTTGCAAATTTAGAGTTTTGAATGCGAATCGAGTGAGTCATTTGGGAAGAGCGTCCCCCTGTTAGGACCCAAACCTGTGCTTGTACGAACAGGGATGCGATCGAGCCTTTATTAAGGGCTTGTCCCCTTTCTTGGTTGCCTTGTAGGACGGGGTGTTATTCCTGACATATTCTGGGCCTTGACGACTTCCTGATACCTGTGGAAGAAGAGGTAGATAATTAGTATTTGCCCCGATCCTCATGCGATATCATTTCTTTCGGTATTTTCTACATTACATCATCCCTCTAATGGGGCGTTTACAAAATATGATGACAGACTTCCTTCAAGTATAATATCTTTTCAAGAACCGACCGTTCACCAGCGTACTGACGCCCTGTCCTTTGCAATCTATTAACCGATAGGCTCCATTAGAGTATACCTCATCAATTATGCACACTGGATCCTACTTTGGATCGAATTTACTTTTTGGGCCTTGCATCGGTGCCGGACGTTTCATCATTAGCACCAGGTTGCCCCTCTTAAATGACCTTCCTCGGACCCGCTTGTCGTACGAAGCTGAGATTCGCTTCTGATACATTTCGAGCCTTTGCTGAGCAGTGAGTCTCCTTTCATGCAGGTTGTCAAGCTCGATCATTCTAATTTTATCATTGTATTCGGTTGTCAAGGAGTATCGGAGCGCAACCCGTAACGACTCCACCTGCATTTCCATCAGGATCACGGCTTCCGTACCGTACACCAATGAGTAAGGTGTGGCTCGGGTGGCTGTGCGGTACGTGGTCCTGTATGCCCATAGTGCCTCAGGTAATCGTCTGTCCCAGTCCTTCTTATTTTCTGCCACTGTCTTCTTCAGGATCTTTACGATAGTCTTGTTGAACGCTTCGGCTAACCCGTTCGCAGGAGGGTAGTAGGGTGACGAATAGCAATGCTTAATCTTGAACTTCGCGCATAGCCCATCGATAGTGACAATTTTGAAGGGTGTCCCGTTGTCGGTGGTGATTCTTTCAGGATGCCGTGCCGGTACAATATGGAATGGCGGATGAAACTTTTGACGTGTCTGGCTTTCACGTTTCTTAAGGCAACGGCTTCAGCCCATTTAGAGAAATAATCAGTTGCAGCAAGGATGTACTGGTGCCCTTGAGAGGACGGCAGGTTGATCGGCCCTATCACGTCCATGCCCCAGGCGGCGAAAGGCCAAGATATCACCGACTGATGTAACTCTTCTGGTGGTGAGTGTATTATATCTGCATGTATCTGACATTGATGATACTTTCTGACGTAGTCTATTTCGTCTTTCATCATTGTGGGCCAATAGTACCCCATATGTCGGACACGGTGATGCAAGTTCTTACCCCCTTGGTGAGCACCGCACTCCCCTCCGTGTGCTTCTTTTAACATGGCGTAAGCCTCGTCCTGGTCTAGGCAGCGTAACAACACTCCCTCGTATGAGCGCTTGTAAAGGGTGTCATTCTGTATTATGAACGAACCGGCACGTCTCCTAACCTGTGTGCGCATTTTGGGTTCTTCCGGTAAGAATCCGTACTTCAAGTAGCCGACGAACGGTCTCTTCCAGTCTTTTTCTTTTGTGATTTCAAAGCAACAAATAGGGTTCATGCTCGATTCATTGCTAGGCGGTAGGGTGGCTGGCAAGATCCTTCTTTCTTCGATTGTTACTTGAAGAGGGCTGCCTCCAGGATTGGCCAGGGCAGCGGCCAGGCTGGCTAACGCGTCGGCCTGTATGTTCTCTTGCCTTGGTATATGTGAAATGCCGCCATTGCGAAACTGGTTGAACAACGATTGCGCTTAGCGGTAGAAGGGCGACAACTCGAGCTTGCGAACCTCATATTCTGTTATTAGCTGTCTAATGACTAGCCTGGAGTCGCCGTATATTTGTATTGCCTTGATATGCATCTCGAGAGCGAGCTGTAGTCGGATAATAAGGGCTTGGTATTCTGCTTCATTGTTGGTACAAGCCGACACGATCGTGAATGCATATGGCAGTAGATCTCTCTGCGGGCTAATGAATATAATTCTCGCTCCTGCCCCTGTGGACCTAGCGGCTCCGTCGAAGTACATTTGCCAGGGTCGCGGTTCTTCAATCATCAAAACCTGGTCGTCTGGGAGATCTCATTCCATTTCTTCATTGCTTGGAACGGGGTGTGCGGCGAGGAAGTCTGCAATCGCTTGTCCTTTAACGGCTCGGGCCGGGACGTAAGTGATATCGAATTCTGAAAGGAGGGCCCATTTTGCTAAGCGCCCAGACAGCATGGGCCGATTCATGAGAAATTTAATCGGATCAGCCTTGGAAATTAACGTTATTTGATGTGAGAGGCAGTAATGCCTAAGTTTCTTCACGGCGAAGATGAGGGCCAGACATATCTTCTCAATCACTGAGTAGTTAAACTCGGCCCCTACTAACGTGCGACTTAAATAATACAGTGCATTTTCCTTGCCTTCTTCATTTTTCTGTGCCAGGAGCGCCCCTAGCGAGTTATCACCCGCTGCGATGTATAGAATCAGCGGTTTGCCCTTGATTGGGGCAGCAAGGACTGGCGAATTCCCGAGCATTTCTTTTAGTGAATCAAAAGCCTTTTGACAGGTATCGTCCCATTCGAACTTGACATTCTTCTTATTGAGTTGGGAGAACGGCTGACAACGACCAGCTAGGTTCGAAATGAATCTTCTCAGATATGCTACGCTGCCCTGGAAGCTTTTCAGCTGCTTCAGGTTCTTTGGAGGCGGCATTTCTATTATGGCCTTAATTTTTGCGGGGTCGATTTTTATGCCCCTATGTCTGACCACGAAACCCAAGAATTTGCCGGATGCAACTTCGAACGCGCATTTTAGCGGATTCATGCGGAGACTCTTCTTACGCAATCGTTGGAGGATTTGCCTTAGGTGCTCCCTATGCTGCTCGTGATCGGTCGACCTGACGACTAAATCGTCTACATAGCATTCGACGTGTTTATGCATCATGTCCTGAAATATGACGTGCATTGCGCGCTGGTAAGTTGCCCTTGCGTTCTTTAATCCGAAGGGCATTACGAGGTAGCAATAGATGCCGAGAGTTGTGCGGAAGGCCGTGGCTTCCTCGTCTTCTGGGGCTATGCGAATTTGATTGTATCCCGAATACCCGTCCATGAAGGACATCACTGCATACCCCGTCGTGCTGTCAATCAACATCTCAGGAATCGGGAGGGGAAAATCATCCTTAGGACAGGCTTCATTTAGGTTTTGAAAATCAACACATACTCGGATTTGCCCGCTCTTCTTCTTGACTGGCACGATATTTGAAATCCACCGGGGATACTTCACTTCTCGAACGAACCCAGCCTGAATCAGTCTCTTGACGTCTTCCTCAATCTTTGGTATAATGTCCGGATGAAACCGTCGTTGCGGCTGTTTTACCGGCTTCTTCTCCTTCATGATACTTAGTTTGTGCATGGCAATTGTCGGGCTGAGCCCGGGCATTTCTAAATACGTTCAGGCAAAGATATCTTTATTTTCCTTTAGCAGCTGCAAGTATCTTTCCTTCTCACCTTCCGGGACGTTTTTGCTCAAGTATGTATTCCTGGGCTCTTCAGGGGTGCCCAGGTTTATTTTCTCGAGTTCGTCGATCGTTGGATGTCCACCATCTTCCAGTTGCACGGGTGCGATACTTGGCTGGACCACATCAACAGGCTCCTGTGACTGGGTTTCTTCTGCCGGGCCGATGGTTACCATGTTCACACCTGCCCTAGCCCCTAGGCCCTCTCCATTGCGGTAGACTCGCCTCTGTTCTTCAAATGGAGCCAGTAACCTTCTCTCTGTGTCTGCGCTTTGGTCAGGGAATCCCATTTTCTTCATGATCTTTCGGCTGGCTCTGCTATATCTCTTCTCTTCTATTGGTCGGGGCTGGGCGAGCCCCCTTCCTTCCCCTCTTTCTTCTGATGGCGCTGGCCGGCTCGGCACTAAGTGAAACTTGATGTCTTTCTGGGTGACATCTCTTGACGGCACGATGAACTGACTTGGAACTTTCAGAAAGGGTTTGGTTCTTCCCATCTTGGGTACCGGTACGTTGAAGCTGGACTTGAGCACACTCATGTCTTGGTCTGAGATCAGTTTTAACACAGACTGCCCTGGCTGACGTAAATGTTGCGGTATCACATAAAATTTCTTCGTGATTGGCCGAGAGTGACTCTCCATAGGATGTCGGGACCTCCCCTGGGTGGCAGTTTGAGGCTCACCTCCCTGCGCGAACTGCTCTGCTCGAGTTTTTACCCTCTGCCCCTTCTCTGATGCTTCGGTCCTTTCGCTGGTTTCACTGCCGTCGGCCAAGCTGTAGTATTTTGCGTCGGCTAAAAATGACTCGGCTATCGTGTACGGCTTTGGATCCGCCGTTACCCTGTACTGAACTCCGTCTCTGCTGTATTTAAAACATTGGTGATATGTCGAGGGGATTATGCGATTTTGGTGAAGCCAAGGCCTTCCTAAAAGGAGGTTGTATGTCGTCACCGCATCGATTACCTGACACGTCACTTTTGTGGTCAGTCCTTCAATCTCTAACATTACCGTGATTGACCCGAGTGTGCGCTGGCTGTCTTGATTGAAACCTTGAATCATCATAAAACTCGGGCGCAACGCCAATTGCATGTAACCTAGCGTATGCAATGTCCTCAAGGGCATGATATTTACAGCCGACCCGTCATCCAGCATACATCTCTTGACTTTGGTATCTCTGATTATTCCTGTGACCATTAGTGGACGATTATGGTCTGTTGATTCTATCGTGTGGTCTTCTTCTGAGAACGTGATGGTCGAAGGGTGATTGATAGGCATAACTTGCGACACCGGCATATACCCTTCCCAAAATTTATCTGAATCTTTCATTTCTTCTTCTATTTCTATTATCGTGACCTCCCTGATTTCATTGTCAAGCAAGGCGTTGATTAACATTTCCCTGTATACTTTTGAGAGGCATAGGGCATCATATATGCTCAAGCGGGCGAGAACCTTTCGTAGGTGTGATACAATGTCATATGCCACTGGCCTAGGGTTTGGCTGACTGGTAGTAGCTTCGATGACTTTTTCTTTCGACTTTTGCATGCGAGATCTTTCCTACGATCTGTTAGGGGTACCGTCTTCTGGTATCGTGTTGTCTGGTCTAGGGAGAGTACGGTCAGGCATTTGCCTTCCTGACCGTAGGATGACTGTGTCAACTTCTCTCTCTACTACTTGCGGCGTTTCTTCAGGTGATGCTTGTTCGGCAAACGACACCATTCCACAGCGGGCCGTGATCGTCCTGAGTTGCCCCCGCCCCTGCGACTTCACCCCTCTGTTCTTCTTTGGCCTCACGAGTCTCTGTCCGTTCTCAGGTCTTTTCTTGCTACTGGCGGGGGTCCATGGTTTCTTCGGCTTGGGGAGCAGGGTCGATTGGCCGGTTTCTCCTTCTATCGGGACTGTTGAGATTGCCCTGACTGCCTCCTTCACTGTCTCAGGTGCCTTCATGCTAATGACGCCTTGGTTGATCAATTGCTGTATCCTTCCCTTTAGGGAAAAGCAATCTTCCGTCTGATGGCCGATGCACCGATGATATTTGCAGTATTTAGGATCGTTCGTTCGTCTGACCTCGTGGGGACGAATCGGCTCTGGTAGGCGTATCAGGCCCTCTTCGATTAACTGTTCCATGATCAGAACTAAATCGGCCATGTCAAATGTGTAGGGGTCGTTCGCCTTTTCTCTTTCGGCTATAGATACACGTTTGGGCACATAAGGCCTCTTACCTTTATCTGGCACATCTGCCGTTTTTACCTCTGTCTCATGATTCGTGGCGGGACATTTTCGGTCTTTCGGGTCCCTGCTCCTGTCGATCTGGTGGGTCTCAACTACTCTTCCTGTCTCTCTTTTCTGTCTCTCGGGCCTGAAGCTTACTCGAGATGTTGCTTCCTCTACCAAGTGTGCTTTTGTCGCTAATTCGCGGAAGGAGTTGAAGGTGTTGCCCGACAAGCCATACGAGATCATCGGGTCTAAGGCCCTTAGACACATTTTCATCTGCTCGCCTTCGCTGGGTAATTCTCGACATTGAGCTGCTGTGGTTCCCCATCGGTCGATGAACTTTTCAACTGGCTCACCATTTCTCTGTCTAACCATTGTAAGGTCTGTTAACGAGATTTCTCTCTCTGTTGCAAAGAACTTTGAGATGAAGGCATCTTGCATCTGCTCCCATGTTCTCACGGAGCCGGCTGGTAGTGACATGTACCATTGGAAAGCTTTTCCTGTCAAGGTAGATCCAAATAGCCGCATGCAGTATTGCGGGACTGCAGACCAGTTTCCCAATGTAGTCAGGAAGTGGGTGATGTGCTCCTCTGGCGACCCTCTGCCGTCGAACTTTTCGAAGTCCGGGCATCTAAAGTTGGCCGGAAATGGTACCTCCTCCACTTCTGGTGGGTATGGGACCCGATATTTGTAGCTACCTTTCCTCTCTTTCTCATTTTCCTGTTGCATCATATGGGCTATCATCTGGGACAGCTCTTCCCGTGATACGTGAGATGTGGAGAGCGGTGCGCATCCTACCGGTATGACTCTGGGTTGGATGGGCGGTTCTGGCTCAACCGGACCTTTTGCTGCACCTTGAGATTCCTCCGCCGACTGGCGGGTGGGTGGCGCGGCACTTCTGGCGGCATTTTATGCTATAAGAGTGGTCAAGGCCTCCTGAATGGCCTTCATTCGCTCATTTGTCTCACGGTTAGCCTCTACCAACCTGTCGATCTGTTCTTGTAACGGAGGTAACTCTTCTGTCTCGTACGGTTCTTCCTCTGTCTCTGCGGCCACCTGCACCATCACTACCTGTGCTAACTAGATTTCTCAGACCGGTCCTTGTCTTGGTATGGGGATCGTCGTGGACTTAGGCTTTTCTTTCATGAGCCCGGTGGTTCTTTGTAGGGTATGAGAGGTTTTGGGCAGCGGCGGGAACTGCTCGATTGTTATTACGGGCATTGCGGGCTCTGCCGGTGCAACCCTCCTGCCTGTAAGAGTCTTCTGCCCCTGCTTTGGCTGCCATTGTCTCTTATTTGTAGGGCGAGGTTTTATGACATCCGCCTTCGTACATGCTGCTAAACTAGCTGCTTTCTTCTGTTCTTTCTTTTGTCGGCGTGTTTCGACCAATTGCCATCCTGAACTAGAGGCGGTTGTCGTGGTTGAGGTAAAGCGAGGGAAGCTGAAGCCTCCGGTGGCAAGGAAAGTGCACAAACTGGTCATTGAGCACGCCATTTCTTTTGTTTGTCCTAATGTCTTGCTAATTCTGTAGTGTCATAAAAATCGTTAGAACAGTTCACGAGTACGATCGGGAGTATGAGCCCATTCGATCGCGGATCATAAACTGACAGGGATAAGCAAGACGGAAACAAACACGTGTAATTGTGGAATGTGTGGGTTCGAAAACCTTTTGAATGTCTGTTGCCTTGAAGATGAAGGGAAGAACGTTCTCGTTGAGAGTCACCAGTTTGACGCCCGAGGGCGCCGAAACATTACGCCTTGCGGTAGCTTTTCCTATGCGTAAATTCATGTTTGCAAAGGATTAATCTTAGAGCGTTTTTACACTTAGAGCTAACCAGAGATTCTGGGTTCGATCCCCAGCAAAGTCGCCAGTTTGTTAGAACTAGAGAATGGACCGTGGGGGGCACGCTCTCTGGGATGTGGTGTTTTGTTGCTCTGGGGGTTCTGAGTAATGGAAACATTCATAGACAATCACAAGCATTCACAAAAGTACACACGAAGAGATATCGCAAGGCGAATTTTATTCCAGGGATTCTGAGATCTTGTACATTCCAGGCCGTGGTCTAGCACGGACCCTTAATTACATCGAATGATCGATGACCCTTGATTAGAAGGCAAAAGACTAGCCAGCCGAGACTAGGGTTTTTTAGAGTTTATGGCCATGGGGCCT